>CAMGYJ010000007.1:1266981-1504808 GCA_946122785.1 Linum tenue
TTCTTTCGATTCTGAAGGCTGCAGATAACGGAATCAGGCCGAGCCTATATCCACCGATAATGAAGTCTATTGATACTACTCTCCACGGATGATAAGTCCATTAAGCACCGATTTGGCCAAATTTATTTTCGGATGGCATTATAGTAATTTTTTTGGCGACGAAAGGCCATTTTCTTTGGATTTTGAAGGCTACAGATCGCAGATTCGGCCTGAGGCTATTCTTCGACGATGACTAAGCCCATTAAGTGCCGATTTGGGCGAATTTATTCTGGGCCCATTTTTGGCAGATTCCAAAGGAGTACCATCATAGATTTCGGGCAATTTTTCCGAAATGCCATTTTCTTTCGATTATGGAGGTTGCAGATCACGGAATCAGGCCAAGCCTATATCCATCGATAATGAAGTCTATTGATACTATTCTCCACGGATGATAAGTCCATTAAGCACCGATTTGGCCCAATTTATTTTCGGATGGCATTTTCGTAATTTTCTTGGCGACGCAAGGCCATTTTCTTTGGATTTTGAACGCTACAGATCGCGGATTCGGCCTGAGGCTATTCTTCAACGATGATTGAGTCCATTAAGTACCGATTTGGGCCAATTTATTCAGGGCCCATTTTTGGCAGATTCCAAAGGGGTACGTACCATCACAGATTTCGGGCAATTTTTCCGAAATGCCATTTTCTTTCGATTCTGGAGGCTGCAAATCACGGAATCAGGCCGAGCCTATATCCACCGATAATGAAGTCTATTGATACTATTCTCCACGGATGATAAGTCCATTAAGCTTCGATTTGGCCCAATTTATTTTCGGATGGCATTTTCGTAATTTTTTTGGCGACGAAAGGCCATTTTCTTTTGATTTTGAAGGCTACAGATCGCGGATTCGGCCTGAGGCTATTCTTCAACGATAATTAAGTCCATTAAATGCCGATTTGGGCGAATTTATTCCGGACCCATTTTTGGCAGATTCCAAAGGGGTACCATCACAGATTTCGGGCAATTTTTCAGATATGCCATTTTCTTTCGATTCTGGAGGCTGCAGATCACGGAATCAGGCCGAGCCTATATCCACCGATAATGAAGTCTATTGATACTATTCTCCACGGATGATAAGTCCATTAAGCACCGATTTGGCCCAATTTATTTTCGGATGGCATTTTCGTAATTTTTTTGTCTCCAAGGATATTCTTCAACGATGATTAAGTCCATTAAGTGCCAATTTAGGCGAATTTATTCCGGGCCCATTTTTGGCATATTCCAAAGGGGTACCATCTCAGATTTCGGGCAATTTTTCAGAAATGCCATTTTCTTTCGATTCTGGAGGCTGCAGATCATGGAATCAGGCCGAACCTATATCCACCGATAATGAAGTCTATTGATACTATTCTCCATGGATGATAAGTCCATTAAGCCCCGATTTGAGCCAATTAATTTTCTGATGGCATTTTCGTAATTTTTTTGGCAACGAAAGGCCATTTTCTTTGGATTTTGAAGGCTACAGATCCCGGATTCGGCCTGAGGCTATTCTTCAACGATGATTAAGTTCATTAAGTGCCGATTTGGGCGAATTTATTTCGGGCACATTTTTGGCAGATTCCAAAGGGGTATCATCACAGATTTCGGGCAATTTTTCCGAAATGCCATTTTCTCTTGATTCTGAAGGCTGCATATCACGGAATCAGGCCGAGCCTATATCCACCGATAATGAAGTCTATTGATACTACTCTCCACGGATGATAAGTCCATTAAGCACCGATTTGGCCCAATTTATTTAGGATGGCATTTTCGTAATTTTTTTGGCGACGAAGGCCATTTTCTTTGAATTTTGAAGGCT
The DNA here is from genome assembly GCA_946122785.1 of Linum tenue. Taxonomy (NCBI): domain Eukaryota; kingdom Viridiplantae; phylum Streptophyta; class Magnoliopsida; order Malpighiales; family Linaceae; genus Linum; species Linum tenue. Next base: position 1,268,819 of record CAMGYJ010000007.1, read on the forward strand.
ACAGATCGCGGATTCGGCCTGAGGCTATTCTTCAACGATGATTAAGTCCATTAAGTGCCGATTTGGGCGAATTTATTCCGGGCCCATTTTTGGCAGATTCCAAAGGGGTACCATTACAGATTTCGGGCAATTTTTCAGAAATGCCATTTTCTTTCGATTCTGGAGGCTGCAGATCACGGAATCACGTCGAGCCTATATCCACCGATAATGAAGTCTATTGATACTATTCTCCACGGATGATAAGTCCATTAAGCACCGATTTTAGCCAATTAGTTTTCTGATGGCATTTTCGTAATTTTTTTGGCGACGAAAAGCTATTTTCTTTGGATTTTGAAGGCTATAGATCGCGGATTCAGCCTGAGGCTATTCTTCAACGATGATTAAGTCCATTAAGTGCGGATTTGGACGGATTTATTCCGGGCCCATTTTTAGCAGATTCCAAAGGGGTATCATTACAGATTTCGGGCAATTTTTCCGAAATGCCGTTTCTTTCGATTCTGGAGGCTGCAGATCATGGAATCAGGCCGAGCCTATATCCACTGATAATGAAGTCTATTGATAATATTCTCCACGGATGATAAGTCCATTAAGCACCGATTTGGGCCAATTTATTTTCGGATAGAATTTTCGTAATTTTTTTGGCGACGTAAGGCCATTTTCTTTGGATTTTGAAGACTACAGATCGCGGATTCGACCTGAGGCTATTCTTCAACGATGATTAAGTCCATTAAGTGCCGATTTAGGCGAATTTATTCCGGGCCCATTTTTGGCAGATTCCAAAGGGGGTACCATCACAGCTTTCGGGCAATTTTTCCGAAATGTCATTTTCTATCGATTCTGGAGGCTGCAGATCACGGAATCAGGCCGAGCCTATATCCACCGATAATGAAGTCTATTGATAATATTCTCCACGGATGATAAGTCCATTAAGCCCCGATTTGGGCCAATTTATTTTCGGATAGCATTTTCGTAATTTTTTTGGCTACGAAAGACCATTTTCTTTGGATTTTGAAGGCTACAGATCACGGATTCGACCTGAGGCTATTCTTCAACGATGATTAAGTCCATTAAGTGCCGATTTGGGCGAATTTATTTTGGGCCCATTTTTGGCAGATTCCAAAGGGGTACATCACAGATTTCGGGCTATTTTTCCGAAATGCCATTTTCTTTCGATTCTGGAGGCTGCACATCACGGAATCAGGCCGAGCCTATATCCACCGATAATGAAGTCTATTGATACTAATCTCCACGGATGATAAGTCCATTAAACACAGATATGGCCCAATTTATTTTCGGATGGCATTTTCGTAATTTTTTTGGCGACGAAAGGCCATTTTCTTTGGATTTTGAAGGCTACATATCACGGATTAGACCTGAGGCTATTCTACAACGATGATTAAGTCCATGAAGAGCGGATTTGGGCGAATTTATTCCGTGCCCATTTTTGGCAGATTCCAAAGGGGTACCATCACAGATTTCGGGCAATTTTTCCGAAATGCCATTTTCTTTCGATTCTGGAGGCTGCAGATCACGGAATCAGGCCGAGCCTATATCCACCGATAATGAAGTCTATTGATACTATTCTCCACGGATGATAAGTCCATTAAGCACCGATTTGAGCTAATTAATTTTCTGATGGCATTTTCGTAATTTTTTTGGCGACGAGAAGCCATTTTCTTTGGATTTTGAAGGCTACAGATCGCGGATTCAGCCTGAGGCTATTTTTCAACGATGATTAAGTCCATTAAGTGCCGATTTGGGTGAATTTATTTCGGGCACATTTTTGGCAGATTCCAAAGGGGTATCATCACAGATTTCGGGCAATTTTTCCGAAATGCCATTTTCTCTTGATTCTTAAGGCTGCATATCACGGAATCTGGCCGAGCCTATATCCACCGATAATGAAGTCTATTGATACTACTCTCCACGGATGATAAGTCCATTAAGCACCGATTTGGCCCAATTTATTTAGGATGGCATTTTCGTAATTTTTTTGGCGACGAAGGCCATTTTCTTTGAATTTTGAAGGCTACAGATCGCGGATTCGGCCTGAGGCTATTCTTCAACGATGATTAAGTCCATTAAGTGCCGATTTGGGCGAATTTATTCCGGGCCCATTTTTGGCAGATTCCAAAGGGGTACCATCACAGATTTCGGGCAATTTTTCAGAAATGCCATTTTCTTTCGATTCTGGAGGCTGCAGATCACGGAATCACGTCGAGCCTATATCCACAGATAATGAAGTCTATTGATACTATTCTCCACGGATGATAAGTCCATTAAGCACCGATTTGAGCCAATTAGTTTTCTGATGGCATTTTCGTAATTTTTTTGGCGACGAAAAGCTATTTTCTTTGGATTTTGAAGGCTATAGATCGCGGATTCAGCCTGAGGCTATTCTTCAACGATGATTAAGTCCATTAAGTGCCGATTTGGACGGATTTATTCCGGGCCCATTTTTGACAGATTCCAAAGGGGTATCATTACAGATTTCGGGCAATTTTTCCGAAATTCTATTTTCTTTCGATTCTGGAGGCTGCAGATCACGAAATCAGGCCGAGCCTATATCCACCGATAATGAAGTCTATTGATACTATTCTCCACGGATGATAAGTCCATTAAGCACCGATTTGGCCCAATTTATTTTCGGATGGCATTTTCGTAATTTTTTGGCGGCGAAAGGCCATTTTCTTAGGATTTTGAAGGCTACAGATCGTGGATTCGGCCTGAGGCTAATCTTCAACAATGATTAAGTCCATTAAGTGCCGATTTGGGCGAATTTATTCCGGGCCCATTTTTGGCAGATTCCAAAGGGGTACCATCACAGATTTCGGGCAATTTTTCAGAAATGCCATTTTCTTTCAATTCTGGAGGCTGCAGATCACGGAATTAGGCCTAGCCTATATCCACCGATAATGAAGTCTATTGATACTATTCTCCACGGATGATAAGTCAATTAAGCACCGATTTGGCCCAATTTATTTTCGGATGGCATTTTCGTAATTTTTTTGGCAACGAAAGGCCATTTTCTTTGGATTTTGAAGGCTACAGATCGCGGATTCGGCCAGAGGCGAATTACGAGTTCATTCCTTTCGGAGCCGGAAGGAGGATGTGTCCTGGCATGGCGTTTGGGATGGCGAATGTCGAGCTTCAGCTGGCTAATTTGTTGTACCATTTCGACTGGGAGATGCCTGGAGAAAACGGGGGGAGCTTTGAAGATCTGGACATGTCTGAAAAATTTGGTGTGAATGTGAAAAGGAAACATGATCTATGTTTAATCCCTGTTCCTTACTTACCCAGTTACCCTGCCTTTTAACTGCATAAACTACCCATAATTTGATATGAAGCATTTATCTAATTCGTGTTGTATCGTTTTGTTTGATTCGTACAATAAAAAATCTAATATAGATTTGGCTTTTTATATGTATTCTTGTCTATAATAAGAGGATACATTAATTAGCATGGTATGCATACTATGATACTAAAATTAGCATAAGATTATATAAATTATCGGAACAAATTCAAAAATGAAACGAATCCTAATTGTAGGAGTTTGTTAGTCAAAAATCAAAGTATAGTGGCTAACTTGTCAGAATCTTAAAATAAGGGGACCGGGTTGGATAATCCTAGTTCCTAATTGTACCATTCCAACCGAGTCAAACGCACAAACGACTTTTTCCCCGCGAGACTCCCGCTCCAATTTCAATCTCCTCCGCCGGTCGACGCACCGCCGTCCTTCAGATTTTGCACATAGGTTAGTTTCAGAGTGCTTTCGAGTATCAAATACTGGCTTTTTATCTGTCTAATTTCGTACCTGCCCTTTGCAATCCGTGTTTCTTGTTTGTTTTATCTTCTCCGCTCGAGCTTGAACTATTTTGGAGTTTCGGCCGGCGGGTCTGCATTTACAGTCGCGTATTGTTATGAAAGATTCTAACTTTTAAGTGTATTAGCTGCGGTTGTGTTTGGGTTTCCCCTGTCTTCGCATTATCTCTCTCTCTCCCCACCTCCTTCTCTTTGTGGAATGAACAGTATCCAGAAACCCTTATTTGATAGATTGTGATGAACAGTTATCGATAAATTGGTCAGGGAAGGAGGTGGGATAGGGATGTTCTGCTTGCGGTAGACATTTGTTAAGTCTGTTCTTCTGACTTCTGTGTGGAGTTTCCCCCAATTTTGTTCTTCTAGTGCATGGACTCATTGGGTTGTTGTTTCTGGTTTGATTCATGTTTTCACAGGGAGTCTCGTTAGGCTAAACAATCTTGCCTGAAGATGAAGCCACTGCCATCAACCTCCTCCAAGACGCCTGTCAAATTTAGAATGTAAGGGGCACAAAACTCACTGCTCCCCTTGGCTTATATTATATTTTTCATGTCAGAAAACAGTAAATTCTTCCTTTTTGCAGGCCGACGTCTGAGAACTTGGTACCAATTCGTCTGGATATTGAAGTTGGCGGGCAGCGCTTCAAAGATGCATTCACCTGGAATATATCTGGTATATCCTTGAACTGCTATGGGCATTCACCTGGTTTCGCAGCATTGAGAAACCCTCTCGGTTAATGGGATCCTGTGGAAGTTCATTGAACACTGTTAAATGACAATGCAGATCCAGATTCTGAAGTAAGTGTTTTCGCTAAACGAACACAGAAAGATTTGAAGCTTCCTCTTGCGTTTGCTACGCAGATTGCCCAGTCTATTCAGGTTTGCATGCTTGGATAATTTCCCTTAGATATGGCATACTTTGGCAAATGGCAATACCACTCAGTTCTTTCTTCCTTTGGCCATTGCAAATTTCATTTGCTTTGTTGTTTCCCCCCATCATTCACATTTTTCAAATCCCCCCCTTTTCTGAGGTTTCCAGACGTTTAGCAGTTCCCTCTTTGGCTTGATTCTGCTATAATCAAACTGGTTCATACTCGGTTTACTATTGGTCCTGACTTACAGACGCAACAGACAGAGTTTCGATCATATAAAGGCCAAGAAATGCTTACTGGGGAGAAAATTGTCCCAATCAAGGTTTGTATAATGCTTATTCATTCTGCTCCATATCAGATGGTTTCAGCTGTTACTGTTAATAGCTTCTTGCTTTGTTGCAGCTAGATCTTCGAGTGAATCGAACACTTATCAAGGATCAATTTTTGTGGGTAAGATTGGTTTCACCTGGTATCAGTAGGGTAGACAAGAGAGAAACTCTTTTGCTTATAGTTTCAATTTTATATGATCCAGGACTTGAACAACTTTGATAGTGACCCTGAAGAATTCTCTAAGACCTTTTGCAATGATTTGGGCATTGAAGACCCTGAAGTGGGGGTAAGCAAAGTTCTTTAAACAACTTCATATGGCTTCGTGTTTTCCCTTGTAAATATGTAAAATCGGCATGTTATGCAGTATGTTTGACAGCCATTCATGTTTTCCAGCCTGCGGTCGCCTTTGCAATCAGAGAACAACTTTACGAGGTAATCTATAATCTTCGTTGAAACGATGTGTATAGCTTAGCTTAATTGGATACTCTTTTATAATTTGGCACTCTGCATGCATATCTTTTCTTTTTCTTATTTAATCCTTTCATGCTATTTCGCCTGCTAGATTGCTATTCAAAGTGTAGCAACAGCAAGGGAAAGTCGAAATGCCAAAAAGGGTCGTCGTGGCGAATATTCTTCCATTTCCAGGTTTGTTTTAATTACTCTATTATGATATGTTACTAAACCTCATTTCAGGGTTTATGCAAAACAGGTATATAGTAGAATTTAAATGGTGTGTGACTTTGTATGACTTGAACTGCTAACACAATAGTGCTCATATAGTAGGTCAACTGGTGCTGCACTGGACTTGATGAAGTTATTCAGCAACAGATATAGCGGTGTCCGGTTAGTTTTCTAGACTTCATGTGTTTGACGTTAATTTTTTAAGCATTAAAGAATGTGTATGCTAGGAAGTTTTCTGTGTTCTGGTAATTATGCTTCAAGATAATTAAAGCTTTTACAAACTCAACCTGTTCCAGTATGACTGAAGGATTCCTTCATATTTTAGAGAAGAGGGGAATGTTAATTGTCTCTTAATTTCTATTGTTGAACCGAATGCTTGTACACTCATAAGGCTGATACACATGACTGAACTATGAGAAAGAGTTACTGCTTATGTTTGGAGTTCGTAAGATTAGGAACAGCGGACTTTAGATGAGTAAAATTTTGAATTTGATAGTCCATGGATTGTGTAAATATTGTGGGTTCGTAAAGACGGGCTGGTTGAATAGAGAAGATAAGTTATATCAGGGGTCCACTCCCAATAATGGAACATGTGTATGTTATTACGCAAAGGCGGCGGTCACTGTTGATGTTATCAGTCACCAGAATTGAAAAAGAAGAAGAATAAAAGCGGATGGAAGTTTCAAGGGGCATCCTAAATTTTATGGATTATCGTAGATAGTTTACTTTATGCTATTATCATGTTCTTGATCAATCGGTGAGCAAGATTGCTTCAGTTATGTAGGGAACCATCAAATTCTGCTTCATGAATACCTGACTTCGGAAAAGTGCATTTGTGTCTTGTGTAGCTAGTCTCTCCGTCGATTATTAGGTGCTTTCAAGGAGTATATGAATGAATTGTCGTTGAATTCGGGGCTACTTATCTTTCATGCTTTCTCATTTTGGCTTGTGTAGGCATGTCTAATGCTTTATCAAGTATCCCCGGTGCATTTTTCACTTGTAGAAATTTACTATATCGCTGAATTTTGGTTCGCGCTGCTCATGCTGGACATATGCTAGATCTTAACTGTCTGTGAACGTTAGCAAGCTCATTTGACGGTTTTTCTATGTGCAATTGTCTTGAAATCAGGAAGAGGAAGGAATGGGACGTGTTCGAGCCAATGGTGGATATGCTATCAAATGAGGAAGTAGCTGCCCTTGAATCAATGGTAGAGAGGAAACCCCGTTGAATCGGTTATGGTTGCAGATTGCATGCCTTGGGCTTGATGGAATCTAGTATATGTCCTACTACAGTGCAAGTCCATGCAGTGATGCCTAGCTAGATGAGGATATATTTGTCAAATGACTTGGCTTTGGAGGTTCATGGTTCTTTAGTTGGGTTAAAAACTTAGAATGGGTGTCGGCTCTTTGGTAGTAGTTGGGATTTGATGCAAGTGTTCAATATTTGATGCAGGTGGGAGCTTTTTTCGTCATTTGCTAGGTTTAAAGCTGCTGGGTAAAGTGAAGGTTTTCAGGTACTAGATCATATCATGCCAATGGTGGATTAGTCTGTTAATACTGTAAAGAGGGGTACGGCAATGTACTGTCATCCGGATTATTAAACCTTTCCAACAACTCGAGTTATTGACATGGTATCGTTCCGAGTTATTGAAACTAATTGTTTCCTGACAGAGACTGATCATATTGCAGGTCGAGAAATGGCGGGACCTCGAAGAAGCTTGAACCCCCTACATGCTTAGCTCCTCGACCGATCCATCCAATGTCTGGCGATCAAACTGGGAAAGGTGTGACGAAGAGAGCCATAAGCATGTCCTTGGTGCTGGTGTCGGAATTCGTGTAACCGTCGAACTCCTTGTAAAGAGTCTCCATCACATTCGCAAGGCCGACAAGTATCTGCAGAACGTCATGGTTAGGTACTACTGCAGCAGCAGCAGCAGCAACATCATCACGACCTGTTGGCGGATTGAGCAGTCGCAGTATCTCTCCGTTCATGATCTTCCAGTCATCCTCTGCAATTCCCCTTACAGCAGCCATCGCCTCTTCTTTCCCCACGCCGTGTTCCTTCATGTAACACTGTATCGACGATGCAGCATGCCCCCTTTTCTGCTCGAACTGAGTTACAAACATATATAAAAAAAAACTAACACTAACCAATAAAAAACTAACCGAATTTCGGGCGCACTGCATACGCTGCGTGACGTAGCGATTACCTCGTGGGAGACCATGTCGTCTCGGAGACGACAGTGGTCCGACGAAACTACCAACATTCTGGGCAAGCTGAACAGCCAATCGAAGTCTTCCTTTGGCGCCGACTGCCGGCCGAGACCGCACATGGTGGCGTACGCTATCCACTGGTAGATGGTGCTGAGTGAAGAAACCTGCCTGTATTCCTCTAAGCTCGGCACATGATCTTGGTAGAACCATCGTGCTTCTTCCATGTACATCCTTGTCACAAACTTCAGCTGCATACACACAGTCACATACATCAATAAGGGCTCGTTTAATTTGGCATGCATAAAAATGGAACTTGGTCATAGATAGATTTATATTTACCGCCTGTTTTCCAAACTCCAAACAGTAGGGCATTCCATCCCTTGATGTCACCGTGTCGATTTCCTCGTACACCCCGATGATAGCATCAAATAGGGTTTTCATGCAGTTGTTCAGATCTTTCACGTTTGGATCCCACCTGTTCGATCTCGAAATTAAAAGAAAGAAGAAGAAGAAAAAAAAAATCGTTTTAACATGCATAGTTAATTATGTGTCGTGCAGATTACTACGAGTTAATCGTACTTTTCAGTGGCGGTCGTGAACAGTTCGAGTTCTTCCACATAGCCGTAGGCATCGTACGTGTCGTCGTACATCGACCCGATGGAGATGACCTTGGTGTAGAAGTACCTAGCCAGGGCGAATTTGGGTTCCCACGCGCTTGCCATAGCCCAAAAGAATATCTCGACCAGCTTGTCCCGAGCATAAGGCAGCTTCCTCGGCAAATCCAACTCGACCCACCACCTTGATGACAAAAACACAAACATCGTAGTAAGTTCAGTTTCTCGCTCAACAACTCGAGTTATATATATGCTCGTAAGTACGTATGCACTTACTCGGTGAGGACTTTGAGCTCCTTTTGGTACAAGTCTTGCACCACATTGAAGCTCAGCTTGGCCAGCTCGAGGAGAGCTACGTCGTGGCCGTGGAATTTCTCGTACATGGGTACGAAGAACAGGTGTTCGACCCTTTTGACGCCTTTCCTCAGCGGCATTTCCAGAGAATGCGCCACTAGTTCAGCCATAGGGGATTCCAATTCGGCGTTGTTCATGAGGTGAAGTTTTGTGAACTCGATTGCTTCGTCTAATATAGCATCCTCTTCCGTTCTCAAGTATGCAGCTTCATACAAATTCAACATGCCTTTGATATCACTCGCTATTATTTCCTTCTTAAACTCTCCTCTTCCTCCATCCTTCTTGAATTGCTTGAATACATCTGTTATATCAGGAAACTCCAATCAAATAGTTAGCACGATGTTATATATATGTCATAAACCAGCTGGTTCCAATGACTCGAGTTATTAAGAGGTAGGTTACGCGCTGAATCTTATAAATACCACACTCTCTAACAATTTACATACCACTCGAAACGGCATAATTATGTTGTCTGAGCAGTCTGAAACGGAGCGCAACGGTGTTGAGATCGTCGTTGCGACGATAATATTGGGCGTAAATTTCTCCAAGGGCTCCTTCGATTTCTCCCTCGAAGTGGTACCCGATTCCCAGCCGCTCGATCGTGTCGATTCGACTCAGCCTTTCCGACAGCGTCGTCCCCGGGGCTAACAACGTGCTCCTCACGTTGGACTTCAACAGTTCAATCCGTTCGTTCCAGGCCGTAATCACCTGCAAATTTTCGTGTAAGAAAGTGGTTAAAGTATCATGCATGGATCTCTTAAAAAAAAAAAGAAAAAAAAACTCGAGTCGTTGGAATTAGTTGGTTTATAACATGGTATCATCAATTGGCTTTCGTTTGGCGCGAGTCGCCACATGATATTTATATATGATGGGTTTTTGTGCCAACTTAAACCTCGGTCATGAGTTGGCTTTCGTTTGGCAGGGCGTATAATGAAGTGTGATTAATTAGAGTATCATACACGGACCGCTTACAAAAACTCGAATCGTTGTACCTAGGAAAAAATCACTGTACTGCATGGCTTCTGTTTCTACCATCATCATCAGGTTTGTAAGTGCATACCTCATCAGGTTGGGGGACATGGGTGATGAAGAAATCTCTCCATACGCTGGGATGGAAATCCGCTGTCCGCCGGGAGGGTTGGCTTGCAGCTGCTCCGGCGCCGGCCATGTTGTGGGAGAGGGGGCTGTCTGAATTTTATTGCTAGCTAGATCGTCTGCATATAAATAGACGGCTAGATAGCGCATGATTTGCTTGATCTCAGCTTGATCATATATATTAGCTCTCATCATCATAATATAATTAAATAAAAGAGAGGTTTTTTGTGGTCTTCTTTGTTGAATATTCGATAATTCGGACGATTAGAGGTGGCAATTTGTAATCCAATCCACCAATCGCAAAATCCATCTATTTAAAATCCAACTAATTCAATCCGTTTGATCCAAATTCTATTGATTGGTAAATTCATAGATTGTATTTGAAAAATTACAGTTTAGTTTCATAGTGGATGCTTTTTTGGTTGGACGTTGTTTGAAATGTAAGGGGTCTTAGTTCATGGTGTGCATGCTAAGACGGTAACTCATGAACGTGCATTCGATTTTATAGGTCTTTAAAATTAGACGGTGAGTCGCGATTATATTTTCCTTTTCTTCAAGATGCTATAAAATGGTGTACATCTGATTATTTTGATGAATAATGATAAGCAATTTTATTACCCAAGATTAGAGATTGTCAACCGAGTAACTTTGTGCTCTTTATTTATCGGCATCATCTCTTGAAAATTAAAAATTAAGGACGGCTAGCTGGCTCCTTGTGCGCTACATGTAGACATATCAATACCTGATTACTAAGAAAATTTTACATGTACAAATCCATCGCACTACACAATTGTTTTTTCTTTTTATTTTTTTATTTTTATAATTATAGTGGGGTAGCATTACGAAGGTTTTCTTATTCCAAGCTTTTCCCAATTAAATACGGTACAATTCAAGTATCACATCGTAAAAATGAAAGAGAACATTTTCTTTTATATAAGTGTTAGTTGAGCTTCATTATACGATATTATTTTAGGGAAAAAAATTCAAAATATCCCCTTTGCCACCTTACACAATTATATAATCAATTTTGAGTGAAGTTCTAAACTAGTTCACGAATCTGTTCCGTGAACTTGGAAAAAGATTGAGAGGTATGAAAATTTCTCAAGAATCTGTTCATGTCAATAACTCGAGTTGTTGGGAGATGTTCAATTATGGATCATGTACCGTTTACTAATACATCCCCTCCCCTCTCCTCAAACTCAAGCCACTCAGATAGGCTTGGAGGTTGCACAAACACAGGTCCGGATACCATGTGCTTAACAGAAACAAATGAGGATCATCGAAAATCGAACAAAAGACTTCACGATCACAGCAGGCTCTGATACCATGTCGAGAAACAGTTGATCTCAATAATTCGAGTTGTTGAAAGATGTTCTAAACTAGTAATCAGATAACATCACGAATAAACTATTCAATCGATCCAACCGATAGATTAATCACAAGCCGTAGAACTTGGATGACACATATATATGATTTTGACACTACCTTAAAAAGTTCGCATGCTACAATATTGAAGCTTTAGAAAAATAAACATTACTTAAAAGTATACTCAGATTAATTAATTGGACATTAGTTGGATCCAACCTGTCATCCTTATCAGGCCTCTGGCTTTGCATATTCTTTATTGACAATGATAGCAATGATCCAAGAGATCGATGGAATACCGACTGGACTATTCTTGGCATTACTATGATCATATACTTTGTGCCATAATAATATAATCATCCATATGTAAATATCATTATAACATTATCTGAAATAATTAAAATAGTAAATAAATTGACTCGAATCAACAGAATAGGTGATGAGAAGTTGAGAACTTAATTGAATCAAGAATACGGAAAAATTAAAGAATATGAAAAATAATAGAAAAGAAAGGATATTAAATAGAACAAAATGATGATAAAAAAATGTATAGCCTAAAGTTAAGTATGTTACAGACTATTTATCATTGATTTACTTCTTATTTTCTTTTACTGTTGATGGATTATATTGTACCTTATTGTAGTTCACGTTAAGATAAACAATCTCTTTTTTTTTATTCTTACTGGAAAAACATATGACAAAACATTTACTCCTTTATATGATTTTGGAAAAAAAAGTAATAAAAAAGTAAATTTTCCTTCTCATGTGGTTCATTCGTTCTTTTAGACTTTGAAAATATTTTTTTTAATCATATTAGAGATATAATTAAAGCCCAATACATAAATTTTCTATGCTTCAAATTTATAACTAAAACTCAATACTACATAATGTGAGACCTTAATAACTTGGAGGCCCTGTGCAAGAGGACATCCTGCACACCCACAGGGCAATCCTGGATGTGCTATAACTAATAATGGATAAATAAAATTTATTCTTAATCGTGATGGTCGTTTTGGTTGTCGTCTTTGATTCTACGATGGAAATAGGCTATTTAAGATTTTTTTTAAAAATAAAGATAACATATATCTGTTTTTATTATAAGGTATTATTAACAGATTCGAATTTCAGACTTTTAAATTCAAAACGAGTGATAATACTACTAAATCAAAAATTACATTCAAATCTTAGACCTATATATGTGTATGGATCTACATGTTGTTCTTCATCATTAACAATGGATGGTAAGTTAGAAGCTACCCTTCTTCTTCTTCTTCTAACTAGTACAGTAGTCATCATCATATTGGCAACGAGGAGGAGAAGGTCGAAGTCGGGAGTATCACGGCTGCCGCCGGGGCCATGGAAGCTGCCGGTGATTGGAAATCTGCACCAAATGCTGGCCGGCGGCGGCGATCGTCACCTGCCCCACCGCCGGCTGGCCCACCTGGCCACCAGATACGGCCCACTGATGCAGATCCAGCTGGGCGAGATCCCCAGCGTCGTCGTGTCCTCCCCGGAGTGGGCCCGGGCCATCATGCAGGCCCACGACCTCAACTTCGCCACCAGGCCCGTCCTGCCCTCCGTCGCCATCATCTTCTACGGCTGCCGCGACATCGCCTTCGCGGCCTACGGCGAGTACTGGCGGGAGATGAGGAAGGTGTGCGCCGTGGAGCTGTTGGGCCCGCGGCGGGCCCAACAGCTCGGCCCGATCATGGAGGAAGAGATGGCCCAGATGGTGAAGAGAATATCTTCCTCGTCGTCGTCATCATCGTTGTTATGTGACAATCCAAGTACCACATCGGTAACACAAGGGACGACGACGACGAGACCTTGCATGTTATCATCATCGTGCGTCAACCTGACGCAGATGCTGTTATCACTGGGGAACGCCATCACGTCACGGGCCGCCTTCGGGAAGGCCCAGAGACAGGAAGACGTCTTCCTGCCTTTCATCGAACAGATGGTGAACACGCTGGGAGGTTTCACTTTCGGCGACCTCTTCCCCTCGTGGAAGCTCTTGCGTCGCGTCGTTGGGACGGAGAAGAAACTCAAGGAGCTTCACGGGGCAGCAGATGTCGTCCTCGAAGGTATCATTAGCGACCACTTAGCCAAACGATCGGTTGTTGCAGCGGACGATGATGACGACCAAGACCTTGTTGATGTGCTTTTGAATCTCAAGGAGGACAAACACCTCGGGTATACTTTCTCCAACTCCGAGATTAAAGCCGTCATCCTCGTAAGCACATTTCTTTTCATTCCAAAAAGAATAATATAAAGAAAGTATGCTAGTCTTTGCTATATATATATATATAAACGAGAGTGCCACTGCACCGATGTGACTCTATCAAACATTATTTTCATACTTGTTCTTTTAAGAGTTTAATATGTATGTGTATATGTGTGCGCGTTACAGGACTTGTTTCTGGCTGGAACTGAAACATGGACTGTCACAGTGGAATGGGCGATGTCACAACTGATGAAGAACCCGAGAATCATGGAGAAAGCACAGAGAGAAGTCAGACATGTGGTGGCAGGAGCTGCTGGTGGAGGAAATAGTAGGAAAATAGATGCAGCGACGGTGGACGAACTGGGCTATCTCCAGCTGGTTGTGAAAGAGACTTTAAGGCTGCATCCTCCGGGGCCCCTGACGATACCGAGGGAGTGTCGAGAGACGATAGTGATTGACGGGTATCGGATACCGGCCAAGACCAGGGTCATTGTCAATGCATGGGCTATCGGCAGAGATCCGCGCCATTGGGTCGAACCGGAGAAATTCCATCCGGAAAGGTTCCTCGACCTCGCGATCGACTACAAGGGACTCGATTTCGAATTCATACCGTTTGGATCCGGACGAAGAGTTTGCCCCGGGATGCAGTATGCGGTCTCCAGCATCAATCTTGCGCTCGCCAATCTGCTCTATCATTTCGACTGGAAGCTGCCCAATGGGATCCAGCCTCAAGATTTCGATATGTCCGAGGGATTTGGGATTGAAGTGAAAAGAAAAAATGAACTCTTCCTAATTCCCGTTCCATCCCACGCCTCAAATACTAGCGCCTAGCCCTGTATTCTGTTATGTCTTTGCTGGTGTTGTTTCCTCTCTAGATCTCCCTTCCTCGTTTCCTCTTTATATTCACCATTCCAATCCCATTGCGAATTTACTTTTTATGTAATTAGGTTCCGTCAATAATAAAATTTATATAATTATTATTACGGGACAATCCAAGTAGAGGCTTTTTGGGGAGGACACCAAAGAGTAAAATCCCGAGCTGCTCCATTAGTATGATATTGTCCGCTTTGGGCCAAGCCCGCATGGTTTTACTTTTGGGTGTCCTCCCCAAAAGGCCTCGTACTAATTAGACTAGGTGGACACTAATATACAAGGGTTCCTTCTCTTGTATAACCGATATGGTACTTGGATTGTCCCGTAACAATCCTCCCCTCAAAACAAGGACCACGAACTTCGTGTCCTCACCTCAGCGATTATCTTGATCCGCCATACACCTTGTATCGATGGGCTTCTCGGTACAAGGATTTTTCTAGATGCAGAACTCTCTTTGATCTGCCAAATCAAACGCGGATCGCCTTGATCCGCCAAACCACATGTAGCCCAACCGTGGATCTCTCGTGGATCCACCAAACCAGATGCAGATCGCAAATCCTGAGGTCACCGAATGACGGTCCACTCTAACGTCCACCGCCCCGAACCGAATCAAGCTCTGATACCACTTGTCGAAATCGGGCTACTCAATTAGAACGATATTGTTCGCTTTGGGCCAAGCCCGCACGGATTTACTTTTGGGTGTCCTCCCCAAAAGGCCTCGTACTAATTGGGCTTGGTGGACACTAATATACAAGGGTTCATTCCCTTGTATTACCGATGTGGTACTTGGATTGTCACATAACAATCCTCCCCTCAAGCCAAGGACCACGAACATCGTGTCCTCACCTCAACGATTATTTTGATCCGCGAGATACTTTGTATTGATGGGCTTCTCGGTACAAGAATTTTCTCAAACGCGGAACTCTCTTTGATCCGTCAAACAAACATGGATATCTCCTAGATCCACCAAACAACCCAAACGCAGAGCTCTCTTTGATCTGCAAACAGACGCGAATTACAAATCCCGAGGCCACCGAATGAGGGTCCACCAAACTGACGTCCAATGTAGTCAAAAGCGAGTTTCTACGTAGAAACATTCTGATGATCTAGAAGCGTAAAATCGTAAGTTTTTAAGTTTTAAAGCGGAGTTTTTAACTACATAAGTTATAAAAACTGAGATTTTGTGTAGAAGCGTTTTAGTGACCTAGAAACGTAAAATCGTAAGTTTCTAAGTTTTAAAGCGCGATTTTGACTACATTGCTGACGTCCACCGCCCCGAACCGAATCAGGCTCTGATACCATTTTCAAAACAGAAGCGTGCAATCGATAATCCAAACCACCACGAACGAACACAAATTTACTGTGGTTCACTAACACAATGTGTGCTAACTAATCCACGTGCAGGGGAGAACAAATTTCACTAATTTGAGGAGAGTACAGGTTACAAACCAAATTCTGAAACGGACAAACCAAACAAACTAATCCGACTGACTTTACTCCAAACTAGGATGATGAAGAGTATTTATAGAACTCTTCTTCTAATCCCAAACAGAAAACCAAACACATTTTCCTAATTTATAAGAAAAAGGCCAAAACAAAATCAAACACAAACCTAAACAAAATAGACCCAAAACACAAAACAAAGTCCAAATCAAATTTAAGTCATATTCTAACAATTATCTTCCACATTTTTTACCAGAAATCATTCGTACGACTAAATCTGATCAAATTTTCTGTTGCCGGCTCCGCCCCTGCTAGTTCTTGTCTATAACAAAACGGTACATTAATTAGCATGATTTGCATATTGAAATTAGCATAAGAATATTATTGGAGAAAAAATTAATAAATGAATCCGATTGTGCATCTTCTTGCGCCAACTCGATATCTGGTCGTTAAACACTACTACATATTGCAGCCAGTCCTAATTGTAGGAATTTATTAGTCAAAATCAAAGTATAGTGGCAAACTTATCAAAAGTCTTAAAACAAAAGGACCTATTTGATATTTCCTAATTGCATCATTCCAACCTCTTCGAGGAATCAGACGCA
This sequence comes from Linum tenue, assembly GCA_946122785.1. NCBI lineage: Eukaryota > Viridiplantae > Streptophyta > Magnoliopsida > Malpighiales > Linaceae > Linum > Linum tenue. The sequence goes on from CAMGYJ010000007.1 coordinate 1,285,307, forward strand.
CAAACGACTTTTCCCCCGCGAGACTCCTTTCGTGCTCCGATTTCAATCTCCTCCGCCGGTCGACAAACCGCCCTCCTCCAGATTTTGCACGGAGGTTTATTTCAGAGTACTTTCGAGTACCAAGTACTGGCTTTTAATCTTTTCTAATTTCGTACCTGCCCTTTGCAATCATTGTTTCTTGTTTGTTTTCTCTTCTCCGCTCGAGCTTGAACTATTATGGAGTTTTGGCCGGCGGGTCTGCATTTACAGTCTCGTATTGTTATGAAAGATTCTAACTTTTTAGTGTACTAGCTGCGGTTGTGTTTGGGTTTCCCCTGTCTTCGCATTATCTCTCTCTCCCCACCTCCTTCTCTTTGTGGAATGAACAGTATACAGAAACCCTTATTTGATAGATTGTGATGAACAGTTATCGATAAATTGGTCAGGGAAGGAGGTGGGATAGGGCTGTTCTGCTTGCGGTAGACATTTGTTAGTCTGTTCTTCTGGCTCTGCTAGTGCGTGGACTCATTGGGTTCTTGTTTCTGGTTTGATTCATGTTTTTACAGTAGGCCCAAAAGATCTCGCCTGAAGATGAAACCACTGCCATCAACTTCCTCCAAGACGCCTGTCAAATTTAGAATGTAAGGGGTACAAAACTCACAGCTCCCCTGCCTTCTATTACCTTTCATGCCAGCAAACAGTAAATTGTTCCTCTTTGCAGGCCGACGTCTGAGAACTTGGTACCCATTCGTTTGGATATTGAAGTTGACGGGCAGCGCTTCAAGGATGCATTCACCTGGAATCTATCTGGTATATACTTGAACTGCTATTGGCATTCACCTGATTTCGCAGCTTATAGAAAGCCTCTTGGTTAATGGGGTCCTATGGAAGTTCATTGAAAGCTGTAAAATGATAATGCAGATCCAGATTCCGAAATAAGTGTTTTCGCTAAGCGAACACAGAAAGACTTGAAGCTTCCTCTTGCTTTTGCTACGCAGATTGCCCAGTCTATTCAGGTTTGCATGCCTGGATAATTTCCCTTAGATATGGCATACTTTGGCAAATGGCAATACCACTCAGTTCTTTATTCCTTTAGCTATTGCAAATTTCATTTGATTTGTTGTTTCCGTCTTCCAATTTCTTTCTATTCATCTATGAACATGACCTCCCATCAGTTTGCTGACTATTCATGAGTCTAAAACAAGGTGCCAGACAGCTATAAAGTTGTGAAATTTTTTAAATCTTGTCTGCAAATCACAATGAAATTTCCCTTCTCACCTGTGAAAATTCAATTTTTTTCACCCTTATCCACTAAAAGTAAAAATTTCCTCCAAAATCACAGCTAGACCAGGTCTAATCTGGTCATTCCATCATCCATAATTTTCAAATTCCCCTCTTTTCTGAGGTTTCCAGACATTTAGTAGTTCCCGCTTTGGCCTGATTCAGTTATAATCAAACTGGTTCATACTCGGTTTACTGTTGGTCCTGTCTTGTAGACGCAACTGACAGAGTTTCGATCATATCAAGGCCAAGAAATGCTCACTGGGGAGAAAATTGTCCCAATCAAGGTTTGTATAATGCTTATTCATTCTGCTCTATATCTGATGGTTTCAGCTGGTACTGTTAATAGCTTCTTGCTTTGTGACAGCTGGATCTTCGAGTGAATCACACACTTATCAAGGATCAATTTTTGTGGGTAAGATTGGCTTCACCTGGTATCCGATATGGGAGAAAAACTATCTGCTTATAGTTTCAATTTTATATGATCCAGGACTTTAACAACTTTGATAGTGACCCTGAAGAATTCGCTAAGACCTTTTGCAATGATTTGGGCATTGAAGACCCTGAAGTGGGGGTAAGCAAAGTTCTTTAAACAACTTCATATGGCTTCGTATGTTCCCTTGTAAAAATGTAAAATTGGCATGTCAATCAGTATGTTTGACACCCATTCATGTTTTCCAGCCTGCGGTCGCCTTTGCAATCAGAGAACAACTTTATGAGGTAATCTATAATCTTCGTAGAAACGATGTAACAGCTTAGCCCAATTGGATACTCTTTTATAGTTTGGCACTCTGCAGGCATGTTTTCCTTTTCTTCTTTAATCCTTTCATGCTATTTCGCCTCTAGATTGCTATTCAAAGTGTAGCAACAGCAAGGGAAAGTCGAAATGCCAAAAAGGGTCGTCGTGGCGAATATTCTTCCATTTCAAGGTTTGCTTTCATTACTCTATTCTGATATGTTCCTAAACCTCATTTCAGGGTTTATGCAAAAGAGGTATGTATTAGAATTTAAATGGTAAGCAACTTTGTATGACTTGTACTGCTAACTCAATAGTGCTCATATAGTAGGTCAACTGGTGCTGCACTGGACTTGATGAAGTTATTCAGCAACAGATATAGTGTTGTCCGGTTAGTTTTCTAGACCCCATGTGTTTGACGTTAATTTTTTAAGCATCAAAGAATGTGTGTATGCTGGCATGCTTTCTCTATTCTGGTAATTATGCTTGAAGATAATTAAAGCTTTTACAAACTCGACATATTCCAGTATGACTGAAGGATTAATTCATATTTGAGAGAAGAAGGGAATGTTAAGTGTCTCTTAATGGCTATTGTTGAACAGAATGCTTGTACACTCGTAAAGCTGATACACATGACTGAACTATGAGAAAGAGAAGCTGCTTATGTTTGGAGTTCTTAAGATTTGGAACATGGGACTTTAGACGAGTAAAATTTTGAATTTGATAGTCCAGGGATTGTGTTTAATATCATGGGTTGGTTGAAGAAGAAGATAAGTTTTGTCAGGGGCTTGCCACTCCCAATAGTGGAACAGGGTTTTGGTCATATTGCACAAAGGAGGTCTCTGTTGATGTTACCAGTCACAAGAAATGAAAAAGAAAATAGAAGTTTCAAGTGGCATCCTAAATTTTATGGAACACCATAGATAGTTGACTTGATGCTATTATCTTGTTCTTGATCAATCGGTCAGCAGGAACACTTCAGTTATGTACGTAACCATCAAATTCTGCTTCATGAATACCTGACTTCGGAAAACTGCAGTTATGTCGTGTACGTCGCTGAATTTCGGTTCATGCTGGATGTATCCTAGAATCTTGAATGGTTGTTAAACCTTATCAAGCTCGTTTTGATGGTTTTTGTTTGTGCAATTGTCTTGAAAATCAGGAAGAGGAAGGAATGGGATGTGTACGAGCCAATGGTGGATATCCTATCAAATGAGGAAGTAAATGCCCTTGAATCAATGGAAGAGAGGAAACCCCGTTGAACAGGGTAAGTTTGCACATTGGATGTTCATGGTTCTGTAGTTGGGTTGAAATGGGTTTCTAGGTTGCTTGAGATATGTATAACAATCCATCCGGCACATTATTAACAAAGCTTTTTTCTTCTATTATATATCACTAGTCTTTGCTTTCCATGACCGTTGCACCTCCAACGGCAATATACTATCACCGACGAGCTAAATACATATAAATACAGCGGTGCCGTGGCCCCACCGGAACCTTAACAACAATTTCCTCCGGCCAACATTAATACAACCACACATACAGAGAGAGATATGCCTAATTATTACCTAGAGAGCTAGCTAGCTAGCATCTCAACATGGCCCCATTGTGGATGAACAATGTGGATCAAAAGCTGAAACTCATCATGGCAAGCTTTCCAAGTTCAGCACTAACACTCCTCTTCGCTCTCTCCCTCCTCGCCCTCGCCGGCGTCGTAATCGCCATCCTAATCCTCCTCGTCAGGCGGTCGAAGTCGTTGTCCCACGGCCTAAGCCGCGGAGGCAGCAGTACTGACAGAGCTATGCTGATGGAGGCAGAGCATGGAAGGGCGACCGACGACGACGAAAATGATGACGATCTCGAGGTGGCCGCGGCGGGTGGATCGAGTTGGGTGACTATAAGGAAGGTGCTGATGAGCTCGATGCGGTGGAGCGAAGGCAGCAGGGTGGCGGAGGAGGAGATCATGATGATCAGCAGCAGCAGCGTGAGTAGTTGTAGTAGCAGTAGCCAGAGGAGCTGCAACTACAGGGTCGAGGACGAGGAGATCATTAGCAGAGTCGTCATCAACTGCCCGGAAAGGACGACGAGGGGTGTCGCACCGGTGCCTGAAGAATCGCCGGTACCGGTGCAGCCACGTGGAGAGGCTGCCGAAAGAGGAGGAGGAGGAGGAGGGTACGTGTTTGGGTGGAGCAGGGGAGGCAATTGGAGGCGGGAAAAGCACGTTGGTCCGTCGACGGCGGCGGCGGCGGCGGCGGCGGCAGTGTGGCAGAGGCCGATACTGATGGGGGAGAAATGCGAGCTGCCGAAGTTCAGTGGGCTCATTTTGTACGACGAGAGAGGGCGACCGTTGTATGATCAGTATCATCACCATTGCTCTCTCGCCTCCTCGGATCACCATCACCATCTTCATCAGGTTGGTCATAACCAACTCTCTAGCTATGACGATATATTTGATCAATTTGAATTGGTTTGGAATCCATTATGGAACCTCTTTCAACAATTGCGAGTTATTGAAATCAGCTGGTTCTTGACATGGTATCAAAGTCTTTTCTGACCAAGAGGTCTTGTGTTTAAATCCCGATCACCCCAATTTGTGAAGCAAATAGTATTCTTGTGTTCAGGACTGTACAAACTTCAAGCCCTTGTGAGAGTGACCCTCGTTTGAGGGGGCGTGTTAGTGTGTGGTATCAGTGGCGGATACATGGGCCTTTAGGGGTGTCTCGGGACACCCCTAAAATTTGGGAAAACGATTATCCAACCCCTGGTAGTAGTTTCGTATGGATAAAAAAATTATAATTGGTAATCCGGGACACCCTTAAATTTTGAAAAACGATTATTCTGTCATCGGTAGTAGTTTGCGTATGATTAAAAATATATAAGTAGTACTCTGTGTTATTCAAACCTAGGACACTACTATTATTAAACATATTCTCTAGGTTACAACTCATTGTTGTTTTATTTTAAACACTATGTTATAGTAATTGACGCCATGTATTTGTGTATTGTCTAGAAAGAAGGAGCTCCAACAAGGAGGACAACACTGAAGGACTTGATGTAGTTAAATTCTAGTACTGAGGAAGAAAGGAACTTTTGAGTGACATGCCACTTGAAGCTAAGGAGAAGAAGGAAGGAGTGGCTTTGAACTTCCACCATTGCTAGATTTCACCTTCTTCTTTCAAGAAAACCATTGAGGTTTCACTCATATACATATATGGTTTTAACTTATCTTCTTCCCCTTTTCCTTTCTAAAATACTATGGGTCTTGCACCATGAAAACCATGGTAACTCCTCTCACAAAAGCTTTCTAGTTCTTTGGTAGGTGTTGCTATATTCTCATTCTTATGGCTGAATCACAAGTTCTTAGTGGCAAATGGATTGATCCATAGATTGGTAGATTGGATTGGTGGATCCATGGATCAAATGGATTCATGGATTGGATCGAGTGGATTGGTAGATTGGATCAAGTGAATTGGTGGATTATCCATGAATCCAAATGACATCCTCAACCAAGGACCATTATGTAAATGTGAAAAGTTTAGGTACTAAAATGTCATAATGAAAAATTTTAGGTACCAAAACGTAATTTTTCAATGATATTTTTCGTATAATAAGTCAAATTTTAGGTACCAAAATGTAAAATATAAAAATATAGCTACCAAATCGTAATTTGTCATTTGGATCAATGGATCAATCCATGAATCCACCAATCCGATTGGATTGGATTGGATTAGGTGGATATTTTTAATGGATTGGTGAATTGGATTGAGAATTGTCACCTCTAGTAGCAATACATCAAATAGTTTGGTCTGGTTTCAATTTTAACAAGATTTTGAAGTTTTATGTGTGGTTTGCTCTATTTATCTGCTTATTCTCGATGACATGAGTGATCTTTTAGGCGGAAACCGGTGATTACTTATCGATATGTGTCTCGGAGCTACCTACCACCAGTCACCACTCACATACCATATCGTCTCAAGTGTTTGGTGAAGTGTGTGGTCGAAATGTATACATATATATATATAAGTTCCGTATAGCAATCCATAGATCTGGTTCGCCTTAAATTCTGGTCCCTTTCCATATAAATATATTCACCAACGGCTACTAAACCCGAACCATTTAATATTCCACCGCCGGCCGGCCAAGTTCCGGTACGGTGGTGTTGCTCTCAGTTAATGCAATATGTCCCACTTGCTGTCCGTTGACGGTGAACAAAGGCTAATCAACTTGGGCCGAGCCCATAACGGTGACGACTGACGATGTCACCCAAATGGGAAAGCCTATTGGGACAATGGAGATCGAGTTTGAAGCATGGTCCATGAAACCGTACCGTACCGGCGGTTCAACCACAAAATATTAGTATTGGAGGCTAAATCGATAGGCGGTATTTAACGGTATTAACGGTTGAACTACGGTTAAACCATGATTTTGACATAAAATACCCTACCGTTGACTTTTCCGGTACGGTTTCATGGACCATGGTTTGAAGGGGTTAATTTGCCACTTCATTTGCTTGAGAAGCTACATTGATGTTCCTCTGGTTAGAATTTTTCATTATCGAATCGAAATTCATCGTCACGCAGCACTAAATTCAACTTCTCATTCGTGGCTATGAAATTGTAGCCTCGAAATTCAGTAGTCGTCTAGACTTACTCCTAAATCCCTAATCACAAATAACCGAGTTTTGAAAGCATAACGTCTCTACGCGAAGTACGATTTTCGAAAAACCAGTGAATTTCCCCCCCTACAAATTGGTTATTTTCTAAACTTATTATGCTCAAAATAACAACATAAGAAAGTAGTTAATATCCATACATAGACCTCTACTACAACAACTCGAGTTCTTGGTACCTGATAAAGGTAACTCACACACCTCGCCGACACTAACCATGTTAATGTTGGGTTAACTTTTGCCTTCTATCAAACTGGTTGGTGGCGCAACTTCCACAGAAATGGACTGGAGAGTACGAATTTGCGTTTTCGTAGGTTGCTGGTCGAGATCGTATTTGCAAGGGTTTTTAATAATTGCCCTGTATTGTTAATCGCATTATTATAAGGACCATAGAGAGACGAAAACAATCACCGGACAAAAACAGATATCTATCTCGACGTTGATTGCTGCTTACTTATAGTAATTAATCAACGTGTGGCGTTTGCATATGAGTTTGTGTAGGAATGGGAACCTTGCTTGTAAAATTTTACTCTCTCAGCTTCCCATTTCGATGACTTTTATAGGTGATGGGACATATTCAATTGAAATTGTCATACACTAAAATAAGTGAATCCATAGAATAAAAAAAGTGATCAAATACTTACCAGATTTGGCTCACTTTTTGCACGAATTGTTGTGTTTTGTATTCCGTTTCAGAATCAAATCCAGTTAAGAAGTGAGACAGAGCCCTTTCGACGCTACCCATTATGACATTTTTATGTATGATATCATGTTCATAATGTCATTTAATTCTTAGTATCAACGAGTTGTTTGAATTCCCTTTATAATTAGATTCCGACCCTTCGTTAAAATCCATCATGTTGGGATTCAGATTACTTGATTACGAAATTAATTAATGGAGATCATGTATGTCATCTATATGACACCTGCCCAAAGATAACACGAGATTAAATATTTTTTTTAGATCTGTTCACTATTTAATTAATGTAAATCCAAATCTCCCCCAATTATGATTACACGATTTTGCTCTGAAGGAAAAATATAATACTCGCCATGCAAAATGCCTCTGGAATGACAGAAACGGGTTCACCCTCCACTTCACTGCAAAGTACTGATAAGAATGGGAGGGAAGGGTAATATAGTCATTGCACAATGGAAAACGCGGCCTCCTCTACTGTTCCCAGCTCAACTCAACCTGGTAGATAAATATATTAATATTAGTCCAGATTTTCTTTACACGTTTTGAAAAGTGAAAATTTTAAATTTCTATGTATATTATTAACTCGCGGTTAATTAGTTGGATAAGGAAAAGATCACAGGGGTTAATTACATATTTACATTTATAATTCTACTCCACAATGAATGGAATATTACTAATATATCCATTTTATCCTCAAGATATTTAAAGTTGCCAAGAAGATCGATTTGATGATTGAACTTTCTCATGGTGATTGTCCGGTACATAAACTTTTAAATTTAGTTATTGCAGGACGGTAGCACATTGTACTATCAAAATAAAAAAACCAAATGAATGTAAATCATCGCCCTAATTTGTCAAATAGTTAGTCTGCCCCAAAAGCTATCATTTCAATAGATATGGGCAAGTTCAACATCTAAACCCGGAGTTAACAACGTGTGATAAAAAATAAGATGAATATGACGATTATTTAGATGTTGTTTTATTGTTTAGGAGGATCATAGAAATTATAACACAAGAATTTAGTCGGATACGCAAGCCCTTAATCGTTCCAGATGCCAGGCATGTTCAACTCTTCTTCATGGGTGTGAATGATTGAACAACCCGATCCAAGGGTAATTGAAAAGACATCAACCCGTTTATGACCACAATGTCTATTTTGGCCAATGTTCTTCTGATATTAACATGGAAGAAGAAGTAAATTTTACAAGAGATCCGACCTGTTTGGGAAAATATTTCAACAATACCTAGTTCGATCGATTATGTGATCTTTCAATTAAAGTGTATTTTAATGATTCGAAGAATTTACTTAGCAAAATATGCAACTGTTGCCTGTTGTTGGGGTGCAAAAGCTTACAAATGTATAGTTATATGGACTAAACCGTAATTCGCCCATCCCCTTAAAGTAATGATGGGAGAGGATACTTAATTTTGATTTTGATTTAATTGTAGTTTTAGGAGCGCAATGATATTGCACATACATTCATTCATTCACAAAATCGACACCGAAAAAGGGAGAGAGGCAGAGAGCAAGCTCTCACTATAAATGCGGGACTCTCTTCCGAACTTCCCTCTCCATTATTACCTCTTTTCTTTTCTCTCGCAAATCTCTGTGTTTTCTTCTTCATCCCTCCACTTCTCCCTTGGGTTCTTGGGATAATCTGGGTACCTCCGTCTTGACCTGTATTGAATTCGTAAGTCAATTCCTTTTCCCTTTGTCTTGCTTTGCTTTCTCACCTTTGCACGATCATGCGCTTCTAAGCTTTCTGGTATTGAGTTAATCGTGCGATCTGGGTACTGCTCAATTTGTTTCGTCGTAGATCTGATCGTGAATCTTGAGTTGATTTGCTTTCTGGGTTCTTTTCTTTTAGCGTAGTTGGCATGGAATCTTTGCATGTTACTCGAGCTATAGACAATTTAGGTGCTCTGCAAATGTAGGAAGTTTCCATCATGGGAATTTGCTTCTCCTCATTTTGGATCCAATTCCCACATCTTGCTTCAATTGGTCTTTGGCATTGGATCTGCTATCGTAAGAATAGATCTTGATGCAATTGGGGACTCTGTTGCTGTATGATGCTCTTTCGAAAGTTATGTGTTTGATTGCTTAGGATATTGAACTCGGATCAAGGTACTGGGTGATTATACGAGATATTTTAGCTGTCTTTCTGTTCTTATGATCGTGATTCCCAGCAAACTGGAACGATTTTTTGAATCTGGGGAAAGGATCAAGATGTCCTGAAAATTATGCGATTTCTTTGTGTAAACTTTTCAGATCTAACATGATATATTCAATTTTCGTTGGTCTCGGTGGGCTTTCATGTTGAATCTATGCACATTATATGTAGTTTTATGTTGTTCCCTGTAATTGTTTACATCGAACTTATAATCTGTACGCTCTGATGGTTGCAGCAGGTCATATAGCCATGTCTACATATACTCCAAAGAACATCTTAATTACTGGTGCAGCTGGGTTCATCGCATCCCATGTCTGCAATCGGCTGATCCGCAACTACCCAGATTACAAAATTGTTGTCTTGGACAAGCTCGATTATTGCTCGAACCTGAAGAACCTCCTTCCTTCAAAATCATCTGCCAACTTCAAGTTTGTCAAGGGGGACATTGGCAGTGCAGACCTTGTCAACTTCCTTCTCATTACCGAATCTATCGACACAATTATGCACTTTGCTGCCCAAACTCATGTCGACAACTCATTTGGCAACAGCTTCGAGTTCACCAAGAACAACATCTATGGCACCCATGTTCTCTTGGAGGCCTGCAAAGTCACCGGTCAGATCAGGAGGTTCATCCACGTGAGCACTGATGAAGTCTATGGGGAGACTGATGAAGATGCCGTTGTAGGAAACCACGAGGCTTCACAGCTTCTTCCGACGAACCCTTATTCTGCAACAAAAGCTGGTGCTGAGATGCTTGTGATGGCTTATGGTAGGTCCTATGGGTTACCTGTGATCACGACTCGTGGGAACAATGTGTATGGACCTAATCAGTTTCCTGAGAAGCTGATTCCTAAGTTCATCCTCTTGGCTATGAGAGGGATGCCTCTTCCGATCCACGGGGATGGTTCAAATGTGAGGAGCTACTTGTACTGTGAGGATGTAGCGGAGGCTTTTGAGTGCATCCTTCACAAGGGAGAGGTTGGCCATGTGTACAACATTGGGACAAAGAGAGAGAGGAGAGTCATTGATGTTGCCAAAGATATATGCAAGCTTTTCTCTATGAATCCCGAGTCGAGCATCAAGTACGTTGAGAACAGACCATTTAACGACCAGAGGTACTTCCTTGATGATGAGAAGCTGAAAATTTTGGGCTGGTCAGAAAGAACTATTTGGGAGGAAGGGTTGAAGAAGACTATTGAGTGGTACACTCAAAATCCTGATTGGTGGGGTGATGTCTCGGGTGCCTTGCTTCCTCACCCAAGAATGCTGATGATGCCTGGTGGAAGACACTTTGATGGTTCTGAAGATGGAAAATCGGGTTCTTCTGCCCCAAACTCTTCTTCTAGTCAGCCCAAGATGGTGGTTCCAGTTCCTAAAACTGGAACCACTACTCCAGCAGCTTCTTCTAACAAGGCTCCTCTTAAGTTTTTGATCTATGGTAGGACAGGGTGGATTGGCGGTCTCCTTGGGAAGTTATGTGAGAAGCAAGGGATTTCATATGAATATGGAAAGGGTCGTTTGGAAGATCGTTCATCGCTTTTGGCAGATATTGTCAATGTCAAACCCACTCATGTATTTAATGCTGCTGGTGTTACTGGTAGACCAAATGTCGATTGGTGTGAATCGCACAAAACAGAGACCATTCGGGCTAATGTTGCTGGTACGTTAACGTTAGCTGATGTTTGCAGAGAGCAGAACCTCATCGTGATAAACTACGCTACAGGCTGTATATTTGAATACGATACTGCTCACAAGCAAGGCTCTGGGATTGGGTTTAAGGAGGAAGATAAACCAAACTTTACTGGTTCTTTCTACTCAAAAACTAAGGCCATGGTACGTGGGGGGTTTTTTCTCCCTGAATTTCCTTTAATGTTTCATTAATAGTCAAAGGAAAGTTCTTTTTGAGTTTTTGCTTACGAAGCGGAATTATTTTCAGCTAGGTATTAGTTTTGGTTCTGTGATTATAGAATTTTAGGGTGTTTTGATTAGACCAAAAACCAAATAGTCATCGGTGGAATTTACTAGGTAATAGTTGAATAAGTCAAAATTCACTACACTTATTGCTGAAATTTAGTATAGTTAATGATGTGGAACTTTATACTCAAACTTCTGCAATTGCTCTGGGTTTGTTTTCTTGAGCTTTTGGATTTCAAGCAATCTCTTTTATTTGAATCAAATGTTGATGCATTTTCTTTGAAACTCCTTCCCAGGTTGAGGAGCTGTTGAAAGAGTACGAGAACGTGTGCACACTCAGGGTGAGAATGCCAATATCATCAGACCTAAACAACCCACGAAACTTCATCACAAAGATCTCTCGATATAGCAAAGTGGTCAACATCCCAAACAGCATGACCATTCTGGACGAGCTTCTACCCATCTCCATCGAGATGGCGAAAAGGAACTTGAGGGGGATCTGGAACTTCACAAACCCGGGTGCGGTCAGCCACAATGAGATCCTAGAGATGTACAAGAAGTACATCGACCCTAAGTTCACATGGACCAATTTCACCTTAGAGGAGCAAGCCAAGGTCATAGTTGCACCGAGAAGCAACAACGAGATGGATGCCTCCAAGTTGAAGAAGGAGTTCCCAGAGTTGCTGGGGATCAAGGAGTCCTTGATCAAGTATGTGTTCGAGCCCAACAAGAGAACATAGGGACCTCCATCGAAGGAGAAGAATCTGGTTTGAAGACATCTTAGTTTGGTGCAAATAATGGTTCGTGTTGGTGGGTGGCTCAGGGGGGTAAACGAGTGTTTAGCATACTAGGGTTATATCTTTTGCTTACACATTATTCATTTCCTCTGGAGCTTCAGTTTCATTATTTTTATTCTTCAGCAGCCATATTCTGAGAACTCTGATGGTAATGTGTTTCTAGTAGGGGTAAGAGGCATATGCTAGAGTGATGATTTATTTGTGTTGTATTCTTTAGCTTTAGCATAGTGAGTGAGGCAGAGTCAGTTCAGCCAGTTGACTCCTACTGTCATTTGGTTGCTTCTGCAAACTAATATGCAGTTTGTTAGTTAAGTGACTTATCTTTCAACACATTTATGTTCCACAGTTGTTTCTTTCCCATGAATTGGTCTTTAGACTTCTGATTCCTTAGCAGTTGATGAATGAGCAGGAGTTGCTAGTTGGTGTTTCTAGGGATTCTCCGGTTTTCCAAGTTTAGTTTACATATATTGCATTACATAACAGACCTGATATATAGATAGCTTCATTTTCTGTCTGATAATGGTATACATTGTACATATAAAGATATATACATATATAGGTACAAAGCTCCAAAAATAGATTACAAATTTGGCTTTTGGAGGGTGTGGAATGTTTATATCTTAAAAACCACTTCTCCAACACTAGAATCTCATCTGTATATATAAAATCAACTTTTTACCAACACTTAGCCTCTACAAAAAAAGACAATCTTAATGGTACTCCAGGACTCTCGGGATAAATTGGTCTCTTCATTTTTATTCTACCAGAAGACTAGTTTATGAAGATGCATCGGCCAGTTTCTTCAGAAAGGAAACGACCTCATCTGATGATCCAAGCGTATACCGAGCATTTGTTCTTGTTCTCCCAACTGCACAAGAGAAGTAGTTGTCTCCCTTCAGATCGAGCACATTCCGCGAGATTGTCTCAGACGATGATACCCTACTACTACAACTACTACTAGTAGTAGTACTACTGCTACGCCCGCTACTGCTGCAGATGTAACTTGCAGCCCACTTTTTCTCTGAAGACAAGACAGCAGCCTGCTGCTGTGTTTTGTTGCTTTGATGAGATGATGATTTTGATTCTCCTCCTTTGCTTGCTGGAAGCTGCTTTGAAGGGCGTCTTTCCCCGGGTGCCGATGACTTTGTACTATCGGTTTGCTTGGTCCTCATCACACCCAGGCCATCGGAGGCAAGCTCTGGCTCGAAGAATGTGTATACATCTTCATCCTGCAAGCAAACGATGATGAACAAAGGCAGCGATAGACTCAACAAATAATAAACCTACACATATGGGTATCTCTCTATGACATCTGAGAAGCTCTTCAGCATTACCTTCCCCAGAAAATGGCCAACACACAAGACGTAGTCGATGGGAGTTGTCATTTGCTTGCTATGAACAATTTCGCCCAAGATACGATCGATTGCAGCACCCTGAATAAAATATGGGGGGGGTAAACATTGAATCAAAATCAAATTCAATGCTCTCTGTAAAACACGTTTCACTTACAGTTAAAGTTGTTGCTTTACCTTTGTTACACCGACAGCTCGAACCTCGACTGATCGACTACCTTGTACGACGTCAACCGATGCATTTGAAAATGGGCCCGTCCAGAGGTGCTGCAGCATGTCCCTTGCTTGAAGTCGCCCAAATTCTACATCTGTTACATAAAGATCAGAATCACCATATACAGTAGCAGTAATATAGTTGAAGACATAGTCCCTTGGAGGACAAGTTACCTGCATATTTGTAGTTCCACACGAGTGATGTATCGCGTAGTTCATAATGTGATCTGGGCGTTCGCTCCATGAAGTACTCAAACACTTGCTGGAAACAATTTAAAGGTAACATTTCTTTAAAATCGGCATTCCAAAATGGACAAAGAAGCAAAACTTAATTCACCTTTACACTGTCGACCCACTCCATGTTTAGGTGCTCCGGCATGGTTGTCATCCACTCCCCCTTTGTATGACATAAGAACATCCCATGTTCTGCCGCAAGCCACATATCATAGTCCCTGAAATTCTGTACAAATGAGGAACACCATTCGTTGCGATTAGATAATGACCAATTGTTTGTGACACCCATTAATGTGATTAACCCAGTAAAGAGAAGGGTAGGCATTCTCACCTCATCTAACAACCTTCTGTCGCTGCCGCTTAAGAGGACAATTGTCGTCTTTGGATCACTGCATAGGGCTGTCAGAGGTCCCTTCAAATCTGGGTGCAGTTTAAGCTCCATCTCTTTTATTTGGTCACCTCTTCCTCCTGGAGTATCTACTTGCTCTGTTAATGTAGCATTGAATCCCTGTGAAATTAATTGACAGGAACATGACTGAGCCAATCACAAACACCACATAGTTCTATTCTAGACTTGGTTTACTACTCGAGGAGTGTTCCAATTTTGATTATATAACATGCTAAACAGGTCATCTAGTTAGGTGTATTACGAAGAGATATACTATTGAACAAATATATCATTTTTCGTTGACACTTTTGATTTGTTTGAGTGTATTAGGCACAGCCCTGTAATCTCAAATGCAACTCAAATACACGAGGGTAGTAAGCATTTGAAAATGCACTATAGAGAAGTCGGTCCCACGAAAGAAAAATGGTGCATTCTTCAATCTAGGATATGTTCAGTTCTGTAAGTATTTTAGAAACAATTCTAGTCCCTTTCTCGAGGCGATGTGTTTTGAAATGGACAAACTGGGGCACAAAGATAAAAGCTTAAGGGTTGAAAGCATACCAGTATGAGCAATCGATTGTGGGAGTTGAGATAACATTCAATCGCATCTCCCTGTGGAAGCCCAGGTGGGACTTGCCTCGTCCTTAGTTGTGCCTCGACCACTGTATCATTGAGCTCACTGTCCATAAAAAAATATTACAGCAATTTAAGATGGTCTGAGTCAGAATCTCACGTATGCGATTATCGATACAGTAATTGCATGTCAAAGGAGGAACACATACTTTCTAAAGTATGATCTTCGGTCAAAATAGAATTCGTGAACTCATCGTAGAGAATCCACGCATTCTAAAATATAATTTGAGTTCTATGAGAATGTATGATAATGAGGTACCTCACAAACATTTCTGCCCATTCTTGAGCTGTGTGGGTTGTAACATGGTCAAAATTATGATGGTGTCGTTTCTCTCTTTCCTCAGCAGACATGGTCAAAGCTTGACGAATTGAATCGGCAACTTCGGTAATGTTCCAAGGGTTCACAAGGATTGCCCCGGCACCTAGAGATTGTGCTGCACCTGCAAACTGCAAATAGATTAGGTTAGATTAGATTAGATTAGCTAGAAGGTAATGTGCCACAAGGCAACAGTAGCAGACGAAAGGTTGAATGCACACACGTAGAAAATGAATTGAAATCGGCTGACTAATATCTAAGTACCTCGCTGAGAATAAGAACACCTCTCTTTGAATCTTGGCATGCTACAAACTCATAACTAACGAGATTCATTCCATCTCGCAATGAGGTTACAATCGCTACGTCTGCAAGACAGGAATAGAGACCTTGACATAAGCACACAAAGTCGAAATCCTACTAAGGATACTTGTGTAGATCAAGGAACATAAAATTAAACTAGCATAAGTTCCACATCTATGACTTTAAACAACCATGCAAGAAACAGGGTCGACAATTTCAATTGAACTCGGAAAAAGTTGCAGTTAAATTACACATCAAAAGAACACTGTACCAGTAACAGCATATAATGCACATAGGCCAAGAAAATCCAAGGACCGATCCTGCATTAACAGAAGTCTATTTCAGGATACAATCACCAGCCGTCTGGTGGCCAAATTTACGTAAAAGAACTAATCACGATATTTCATGGAAAGACCGGAAACAGCTTCCACTGTTTCCACTAACAGCTTACAAAACATATGGAAAGAAGATGAGTAAAGTTGACTGTAACAAACCAGGTGATGTATTGGAACAGCAGTCAGTGTCCCAAATCGGCCATTAATGCGCCCAACGATTTCATGAACCTGACTTGTAAGTTTCTGATCTGTACACATGTGACAAATATAATTTATTAGTACTTCAAATGAATACTCCAAACAAGAATAATGCATGTTTTCTTTTTGCTGTATGAATCAAGATAACTAGGAAGCTTACATTCAGGAACATCAGTTCTTGTTGGCACAGCAATTTGCAGCAGAACAACTTTATCACGCCATAGAGGGTTCTCCTCAAGAAACTTCTCAAATGCAAGTATCTTCTGTGGTATTCCCTTAATCATATCGAGACGATCAACCCCTAGCATCACCTATTAAAGAGTAGGACGTTTACATTCAAGAATGAAGAAACTAAGCCAGTGACTTTAATCAGTAGGTTGCTTTCTCTTAAGCAAGTAAAACAACATATGGAGGTTAAATTCAGATTAAACCTTACGGCCACGAAACCTTTCCGTCAGTTCTTTTATGTGCTCCTGCACCTTAGGGAGCTTAAGCGCTGATATAAACCTTTCTGAATCTATCCCTATTGGAAACTGAACATACAAAGAAGACAAACAAATCGTCAGTGTGCTAACAAGGACTAAAAGACAACCGAGACAAGATAAGGACAATCAAGCAAACATACAGCTGCCACCCTAGTTAGCTTGCCTTGATCCTCAACTCCTTCAGGTGTCCCTTCTAGACCAAGAATACGGGTACAAGCACTAACAAAGTGCCTTGCATAGTCATATGTATGAAATCTGGAAAATGAAATTGAAATTGGTATTTTGTGTGTGGACAAGATATAATGATACAAGGACAAGAAATGAAAATGATATTGCCGATAAAAACATCAGCAATTTAGGAGGTTACAGCTACAAGACTTGGTCTAGTAAGGGCTTACCCTACTAAATCTGCAGCGAGAACTGAACGGAGTAGCTCTGATCTAGAAGGCAGTGTCCTGTGGATTTCGGAGGAAGGAAAAGGCGTGTGGAGAAACCAGCCAACTTTCATGTTACTGTTGTATTCCTTGAGGCATTTTGGAAGGAACATAAGATGGTAATCATGGCACCAAACAACATCCCCATCCTCGTAGTGCTTATTCACTACATCAGCAAACATCTGATTGGCCTTCTTATATGCAGCAAATTGTGACTGGAAGCTCCTTGTTGTCGCGAGGCGATCTTCTTGTGGAAGGCCAAGATAGTGAAACAGAGGCCACAGTATATTGTTGCAGTAACCATTGTAATATTGATGGACAATCTCTTCGTCAAGGAATACAGGTATGCACCTCTAATGCAGTCAAAACAAAGAAAAATTAGAGTTGGAAGACAAGCTCAATGCATAATCACAAAAGGAAAAACAACCAATATTTCATCGCACATAATGCTTACTTTTTCAGCCAAAGCTTTTGTAAGTGCCTTCTGTCCTACCTCATCAGGCACATTAACACCAGCCCAGCCTATCCATCTTGCCTCAAAATCATTCACACCTTCATAACATGATCCAAAATGCATCACATTCTAGACCTTTTCCCATATGGATGCTATATTCTAAAGGAAAATTGGTAGGAATTAGAAATTAGGAGTATAACTGTTTTTGACAGCATACCGAGAAGCGCAGTAACAAGACCTCCTGCACTGATTTCCAAAGACCAAGCATCTTCACCTCTTCTAACAGCAGAAACTGGCAGCCGATTAGCCACCACCAGCAACCTCTGCCTTACAGGCCTGACATCATGCCTTGTGGCAGCAGCAGCTTCTTCCAGGTACTGTTCAATGTAGGAACTCTTCTGAGGGTCACTATTCTGTCTGAAGCGGAAGTCTAGTAATTCACTTGATTCACCACCACTGTGACTATGATTACCATTCGCCTCAGCCCTATTGCTTCTCCTCAGCTCTCTCAGCTCCCTTTCCCTCAGAAGCCGCTCCACACGACCTGGGTACGGGGTTGAGTTACCGTGGTACTGGTTTGCAGGCATAAGCTCAAGCCTTTAGAACCAGACCCTTTCTTTCACAAATTCACCAACTTATTACCAGCACAAGATGATCCTCAAAGCAGCTGTATGACCTACATTCACAAATCTTCACATTAACAACATTTCACTTAAACAGAAAGCCAGATAACAATACTGCCATCCATCAGCAGCTATAAGCCACACAATCATGTTTTAATTGTCACCATCTAAAGGACCAAGAAAACCCTGATAAACAAAAAGAGAATGGGATCCACAAGAATTGCACGAGACAAACACTTAATGGAGTCTCTGTCTCTCCAAATAAGTAGCTCGAGACAAATATATGAACAACTAAAGCTATTTTCAACCATAATTCTCTTTTGACAACAGTGCAAAGTCTCGAGCTTTGAATTCAACCCACATAAGATACAACACTAACAAGTCGCCAACTTTAGCAAAGACCCTTATCGTATCATCAAAACCCATGACAGATTGGAGCAAAAATAAACTAACCACAACAGAAAGAGCAGCACAAGGAACTTTACGCATTGAGGGGGGCAACAAAAATTTACACAGCACAAGATACACATAAGAAGAAAGGAAATACCTTCAATGAGCAGACTGAGCAATCGCGTAGTGAGGCAGAGCAGAATGTGGGAAGAGAAAAGTGTTTAGTGGGAAGAGAGAGTTTTTGAGAGAGATGATAAAAAGGAGAGGTAAAGGGAAAGCAGGTAAAAGGAGCAGCAGATTCCTCGTGAGAGGTTCACATGATAAACAGTAACGCAGAAAAGAGGCGTCCCCCGGCCCTTCTGTTTGCTTTACTCCTTCCTTCTTCTCCCTCCTCAACGCAGAGCTGACATCCAACCAATCCTCCTTGTCTGTAAATTCTTCCATTATTCCTCTCTTCGGGTTCGCTTTTTCTTCTTCCTCTCTTCCTCCCTGTATTAACTCCACTTGTCTTATCAGCTTTGTTTTGGTTTGGTTAATTCTTAAATTGGATTATGTTCTATGTTAAGAATTTGTTGATACGTCTTTTCCTGTCACTTGTCAGTGGAGCTTTTCAAAATTGGTCTTCATACTACAATGGACTGAAGACTTGCTAAGAAAATTGGATTTCTAAAGAATTTGAAGAATTTGTTGAACTTTCCCTAAAAAGCTAATTTGATTAGACTAATGTCTAAATAAGTTATACATGTTGCCTTTCAAGTTTACTGGATATAATCAAAAGAATTATACTTTTTATTGCATTAGATGAATCGATCATCGATTAAATAAAAAGTTTGTAACTCGTTTTTTCGGTGTTTAAGTACTAAGACTAGTGTCCCTTTAAAAAAAAGTGCATGCTATAACATTGTGTGACCAATGTGTACTCAACACAATAATCGTGCATTAACAAATCCACTTAACCTAAACCGTAACTTTAATGATGACAATTACCCGACATAAATTACGGTTATAACATGATTACCATCTACCTTCGTGTCCATGTGTCGACACATAAGGTTGGTTATATGGTCTTTGCACTCCTGAGTCCTGACCATCAAGTGATCTTTGCAGCACCCACCATCATTGCACTAGTCTAATCCTGTGTGAGCATTTGCTTTCAAATTCGTCATCTCATTTTTAAAACGCCAAATTCTTGTTCGATTGCATTCAATATCAACGAATGATGGTAAAATAATTGAATTTCTTTCTCGATAAACAAAAGTGGAAGTCATCCTGTAACACTATGACATTATGATATCATATCAAATAGCTCTCTTTTATACGGTGATAGAAAGCCTAATACATTTGAATATCCAGTGTTGTTCCCATTCAGTCTCTGTTAAGACTGAGGTGTAGCCTGCGTCATGTTGTTGCAAGAAGCAATAATCAGAGGCCAATAGAAGAGAAGATCGACGGCTGGTTTCGAAACTGGAAGTGGAACTGGACCGGAATCGCATTTCCCAGCAACCGAATGATATATGGGCCATTTTGAGCCCAAATTCCCTCGGTACTCACACACACGTGTACAACGACAAGCTTCAGAAACTAGGGAAAATATCAGTGCACAATTTCCATTCCCCTGTATTCTCCCCAACAACAACAAGAACCAGCTCAGTCAAGAAGTTTCTTTTAATTTCTCCCTTTCATCCCCTCTAACTAAAACCATAAATCCGAGTTACCAACCAGATCCTCTCTCTCTCTCTACCAAACAGTTTGCAGCTCTTGTGGCTTCATCTGATCCTCTTCTTTTTATCTTTTTTTTTTTATTCCTTTTTATTTGCCACCAGAACGAAAAAGATCCCCTCAGTCTTTCCATCCCATTCCAGACAAGTTGCCAATTTGGGGGTTTCCTTTCTTCCACTTTGAGAAAAAATATCCACAAAGTTTCCAGCTTTAGATTCCCCTGCAGAAGAATTTAGGGAGGGAGATGAAGATACAGTGCAACGTGTGCGAGGCGGCGGAGGCGAACGTGCTGTGCTGCGCAGACGAGGCAGCATTGTGTTGGGCCTGCGATGAGAAGGTGCACGCCGCCAACAAGCTGGCAAGCAAGCATCAGAGGATTCCGCTTACCAGCTCTTCCCCTCAATTGCCCAAATGCGATATTTGTCAGGTGAGTTCTAATCATCCTGGTCTGTCAGTGGTGATCCTCTTTCCAATTTTTTTCTTATTTGGGTTGATTTTTGTGATTCGTGTAAAACCCCTGCATAATGGGTTGTTCCTTCTGTTATTTTCTTTGCTGTATTTTGGGTTTGGTTTAGTTTGAGTTGTGGTGGATGGATCATCCTTAGGTGCACTTGCTGCTTCTGCTACTAACTGGTGTTTGTCCTGGCGTATATGAATTTCCTAGGGATGTTCTTTTTCATAAGTTAGGTTGGGACGAATTTGTTTTCGACATGATGAGCTTAGAGTGGCAAAAAGACCGTGTCTTTGAACTCAAGTAGCCCGAATTGTAAAACTGGTTCTAGTAGAATGATAAGGCATGCTTTCGTTTGAGGAGGCGAGTAAGGAAAAAGTATGGGATCTAGTCATGAATCTGTCCTAACAAATCGAGCTATTGATATGATCTAATTCTCGAGAAATTTCTTGAACAACAACAATTCTGATTTTTGGTGATAAACTAACTGGGGCTCTTCTAGTACTTCACCCAACCCGATGGTTTCATACCATTGTCTTAAGTCATCTCTACTAGCTCTAACATATGATCCAAGGTTACTGTCCAGCATAATGGCAGATCCTATTCATGATTGATCTGTACTGAGGTTTTCTTGCCTCAGTAGGGTGAGTGAGTTCCTCTCATCCCTGAGAGTGAGTGCAAGAAGGACCTCATTGTCACTTCATCCCTTTCCTTTCAGTCGAGCAAATGAATGAACCACAGCCGGGTAGCTCTTGGCGAGGTTTAAGATAAGATAAGTTGATAAAACAAAGGGGAGGATCGACCCGTTCGGTATAATTCCGAAGAAAGACTGTTGGCAGCTGGTGGAAACCTTTCTTTGGCCCTCTTCAAAAGGAAATGCGGGGTCGGGGTTAATCCCAAGCGATTTGTAGGCTATAATCCCCGCCAATTCAGCGGGGTTATGGAGCCTCCTCCAAGATTCACCGTAAAAGCCCGCTGTCTCCGACATGGGCCCGGTGAAATTGAATTCTCCGTGAAGATGCGGAGTACCAACGGCTATGTGACTTAAAGTTATGGCCAAAGCTCCCGCCATGCTGCATAGGGTAGGATTTCGGGAAACTTGTGGAGGATTACCACTTCTAGCATTTTAGGCCAGGCCTATGTTGAAGTCGGCTATGGACCTAGGGAAAACGGCCATGAGCCTGCATTCTAGAAAGGAAGAATGCCAAGGTTCTTGATCCAGCATAACACAATGAACATTGGTCTGGCATAATAATGAGACCTCTTCGTCAAATGTTCACGTGAATCCGCAAATCTCTGAGATCACTCAATCTGAGAACACATCCTCCACCTCTCTTTTGTACTATAGGGATATTGCTGAGCGGAAGTGAAGGTGCTATTAATGACCTTAGGAAGTGTTCTTATTTTAAATTGTCATCATCTCAGTTTCATTTTCACGGTTACTATCTATAGTGGAACCTTCTTTATCCCGTTGTCCTGTTGAACTGATGATAAGATATGATGATATTGCATCCGTTGATGGTGAGAGTAAAGGTCAATGTCTTTGTTCATTGCAGGAAATGGCAGGTTTTTTCTTCTGCCTAGAAGACAGAGCTTTGCTCTGCAGGAAATGTGATTTGGCCATTCACACAGCAAATGAATATGTGTCTGCTCATCAGAGATTTTTACTTACAGGAGTGAAGGTAGGTCTTGAGCCTACTGATCCTGGT
Source organism: Linum tenue (assembly GCA_946122785.1). Taxonomy (NCBI): domain Eukaryota; kingdom Viridiplantae; phylum Streptophyta; class Magnoliopsida; order Malpighiales; family Linaceae; genus Linum; species Linum tenue. The sequence goes on from CAMGYJ010000007.1 coordinate 1,307,788, forward strand.
GGATCTTCGTCTTCAGGGAAGTCGCCTTCCGGAGAAAAGCCATCGGCGATGAAATCTCAATCTATCTCTGAAAGAGTCACACCAGCAATTCCTTTCACTAGTTCCTCGAATGAGACTCCATCTGTGAATGGTGGTGGATTAAGGATCTCTGAGCCTTCTGCAAAGGTGCCTTTTTCTGAGGGTTATCAGGCTGGAGGCATCCAACAGTGGCCACATCTAGATGACTTTATGAGTCTAACTGAGTTGAACCAAAGTTACAGTTACATGGGTAATGGTTCATCAAAGGTATGCATTTCTCTGTTTCCATTGCAACTCTTGATTTCGATGCATCTTCAGATCTGTTTCTTTCCTGAACTTGGTATTGCTTCTGTTTTCACAATATTACTAGTATCAATACCCACGGCTACGCCGCGGGAGATTTAGCGATGTTTACTCTTCCTCAACTTTCGAAATCTACAATGAAACATTGAAACTACACCAAAGTAATACCTTTTATATAGGTGAAACTTATTATTTCATATATTTATTCAATCCATACCCAAGTTATCTTATTTGAGCAACCTTCATTAGAAGAAAAAAAAAAGAGGCAATCTTCAATTCGTACAGAAAGAGCTGGTCTTCAGCTTACTAAATGGCTTGTTCAGCAACTTGTCTATCAGTTACACAATATCGATGCCATTGACATGAGCAACAACAATAGGTTCTCAAATCTCAATGACCCTTACTGGTGAAGCTCTTGATCCGTACTAACTAACCGAACTACATGTCATGCTATTAGAAGAGTTTTTGGATACCACTGAGCAGCATCATTTTGTTCTCCCACTTGACCTGTGAGATTTGAGTGTTAGTGAGTAGAAAACATCAAGAAACAGGCTTCTACTAAAAAGCAAACTTCTAGGTAACAAATTTACACTTCTACTATAAACAAACTTCCAAGTGACAAATGAACAACTCTCGAACTGAAATGCTTTTTTTCCCTTTAGCTTGAAGGTACCACATAATAGGAATTGATAGAGTGATTGGCATTCCTCCAGATTGCACTGGTTTTCTAACTCCATAAACAACCCAATCAAAGAAAATCAATTCAATCATTCAAGTGGACTTTAATACTTATAAGCGGGAGATTATTAGAAGGTATCTCCAACTTTAACTCAGACTTGAATCATAAGTCCGATTCTTTCAATAAAGTAATCACAAACTACAAAATCCGAAACTATTCAGCAGCACCAAAGGCGAGCTACTAAATCAAAGGACAACAGTGGAAATTCACAGAGATCAACACCGGACCTGGAGATTTGGAAAAACCACATATATGCTTTGCAGATTCCCGGCTGGCGATCAATTCTCCTCCCCGGCAGCTACTTTACAGTTACTCCAGGTCCTGGTTCATCGGAAGGCAAGCATCACCTGCATCTATATGCACCACATCCATTCAATAGATAACCAAAATTTCAAAGTCAATCCAAATACTACATAAGCAAACCAACAAAAACAAAGAAATCCCATGATGAAACCAGTGCAGTATAACCTACTGGTATAAATCTACGAAGTAAACTATAACAACTGTCTTAAGAATCCATCAGTTGAGTATAAACTACATGACAATCACAAAGCAAACTATAGCAGCCTTGTAGAAACTTAACCACAGAGTTGCCTTGGGAAAACTACAGTTCAAGCACATGGTTCAATTCAACGTAAGAATGATTATTGAGTTACGTGAGATGAGGACATGCATTTACCTCCTCACCTCCTCCTTGAGTAACTCTGACATCTGCATCTCTATCATTGATTCATCGCCCTTCTCTACCTCTCTTCTTTGATCTCTACCTTGGTCCTAAAAAAATACACAACCTCCGGAAAGTACAACAACATGAAGTGGATGGTAGAGGTTGCAAAGATTAAGCAGAAGTATGATCTAACTACTACAACCAATACAGGGCACTCCTATGATTTGAAACCCATTATAGTTATGTCATATGTGAAGGGAAAAACAAAACAACAAAATGCATCCAATCACATTCAAGCCAGCATGAACAAAAGTTGGCAGTACATATTTAGTGTTTTAGTTGAAAAACTTTAGTCGGTGTGTGAAGACTTCCTAAATGTAAGATCAAAAAGTCAAGTAATTCCTTCCCTATTTTCATCCAGTACTATTTGGCTGCATATTCAATTGCAGTGATATACACATAGAAAGCATTATCCACTACGATAATGATGATTTGAAGAAAATGTGGAGATGGCAGATTCCTTACTGCTTGCTCTCTTTTTCAACATTGGTGTCTGACACGGTAAGCTAATTCGGCACCAGAACTCTCTGCTGCAACTGATGTGTACGCATCTGGATTTGTTCTGCAGCAGAGTGAACACTTCACGACATAGAACGATCCTATAGGGATTTCGTACAAAAAAGTATTCAAATTGAAACTGAACGATTAAAGGATTGTTACCGTCATACTACTGCTGTATTTACTTACCCAGAACTTGATGGATGAGAGAGGATCTCCGCCGTTCAACTTAGTCGTCCTCCGAGGCAGCGATGCCACGATCATACAAATCAACGATTCGAACTGATCCCGCGAAATCGAATCCCCAACGAACATCACACTCTTCCTAGTCATCCTCTGCGGAAACTGTTGGCCTGGGGGTTCTTGAGCATCAGTAGTACCTGAGCTAACATACATAATCCCACCAGAACCAGTTCAATAATTTTCTCCGCCATCGGCATGTTGGCGTCGCGCTGATCCTGCAGCTCTTCCCGATTAGCGGCAGCAGAAGAAGAGTTCATGCTCATCATCGCTCCACTTGCTTTGCTCTTCTCAATTGTGTGGCTGGGCATACTACCAAAGCTGCAAAGCACTACTCTCATATTTGTAGGGAGTGGAAACTCCAACAGAGAAATCAAAGTGAACCCAGTTGAGGTGCTCTCTTTGGTGCCAATGGTGGATTCTCACTCTTGCTGCCGCTGCGATTTTTGGCTCGGTGGGTGGAGTCGAAAGAGAGAGGAAGGAGAAAAGGGATTGGTATGGATATGATAATGGAAGTTTGGATGTCTGGAAAGAGAAGTTATGAGAGAAAAAAAGGAGATGTGACTGGGGACTGGGGAGGGAAGAGTATGGGAGAAGGATTTGCAAAGGAAGAAAGAGGGAAGGTGATTTTTTTTTAACTGATGGTCAAAAGGCAGAGGGTAAGGTGAAGGGTAGTAGTATATTGGGAAGTCATCTCTTCTCTTTTCCTTTTGACAGGGCATGGCTGGAGTGTTCTTGCGTGAGGGATTGGTAAAGGGGCAAGAGCAAAACTCTATAGATGGAATTCACTAAATGCCAAGAAGTGAAACAGTAAAAAAAGTTCTTGGGTAAAAAGCGTACCCAGCTTTTATATATAGAAGAATAATTGTGCTAAAAGCTGGTCCTTACCACTGTGTGAACTATGATGGACATTCTAGTTAATTTGGAGAAAGAACTATGCTAAACATATCCCCTGCAAGTTGCATGCTACCAAAAGCCCATTATGATATGGATGTAAGGAAATGATATAAGATTTGACATGGGACTCTAATTATCGGAATGAACCGATCTTTTATAGAGTATTACTGGATTAGAGCGCTTGATGGTCGAAAATTCGTGTGTTTGGACACTGGTTACCCTTAATGTTAATGCTTATATTTAACCAGAATACATGCTGGGCCTACTGCTGCTTTTACTTGTTTCAACAGAACAGCCTTTTGGTGTTTGTATCAGGCTGACAGTGGGAGGCATGGAGACTCCGACAACTCCTCTGCAATGATGAGGTCGGGCGACGATGAAGTGGATAACGACGACGAGTGTCTCGGTCGAGCTCCGGACAGCTTTTGGGCAGTGCCGGAGATGCCATCACCACCGACTGCCTCGGGGCTCTGCTGGCCAAGATCCACCAGGGAACAAAACTGGGATCATGAGGTGGTATCTGTACCAGATATAAGCTGCTCAGGTGCTCACACCGACTGTGATGGTAAGAAGCAACATGTTAGAACCCGAAAGAGGCGGAGGCAACAACAGCAGCGTTGGATTACTCCCTTTTGATTGCCGCTCTGCACCCTTTCGTTAGTCTTCAATAGAGGTTGATTTGTATTCTTCCATGATTTCTGTTGCGATCCTGCTCTTGCTTGCTTAGGATCGCGAAGAGCAAAAAGGCTGATGCTTTCAAAGTGGGCATTTTGAGTCGAGGGTGATATGTTTTCAGAAGAATAATGTGATGAAAACTGATGTGTACTACTGTGGTAGACGACCTGCTGCGAAGGAGAGTTCTTAATTTGCAGCTGTTAGTAAGTAATGTAAAGTGTGATTGATTTATGGAGTTTGCTCTTACTACTAATTACACATGATAACCAAGTAACCAACTCCTATTCATATAACAGAATCAAAAGCAAGCACGAACAGCCGTAAAGTTCAGACCTTTCACCACATGAGACCTTGAGATGGACCTCCGGTGCCTAAACCCACCGGAGAAGTCGTCGGTGGAAGAAGGGAAGAAAAAAACAAGTGGCAGAGGTTGCATGGCTTCCTGGACTGGATTTCGAATCCCGACGATGAAATCCGAGCTGGTTTCACGTTCTCCACGGACTTCACCATCACTTCCATCAACTTTCCGGCTGATCGCCGAGCAGAATGAGTCGTTGCGCGCGGATTAACTTAACTCTCGCACAATGCTAATTATGGCATTTGTTTAGTTGGCGGCACTGTGACTCATTTTCCCGCCAAAAGTGTCATCCCCTTGGCAGCTATTTACCGCCAAAAAGGCCACCCCGTCCACGCCCATCGGTATCATACCGCATTCTCACTCTCCACTTCTTCAGCATCTCTACGAGTTCCTCCTTCGACTCCGACGCATTTCTTCCCCAGTGAATGATGAAGCCTCTCGACCTGACTGCCGACAAAGGTGAGTTCTTTCACCCTAACTCCGCTCTCAGTCGAACATTCGACGTTTCCCCCCTCTTTTTGTTGATTTCTTCTTTTTGCTTAGTCTCTCACTGCAATTCTGCTCAGATTTCGCCAAGGAGTTCCTGAGAGAGTTCGTCGGTGCCAATGGTGAAGCTAAGTACATGAACATCCTCGTGAGTCTCCTTTCTTCGCTCTTGGAGATTTTCACCCCCTTCAAAACTCTAGTATTGAAAAATGAAAACCCTAGATCTCCCTGCTACGCATTGTGAATAGAAATTGCGGAATTGAGGGATGAATCGATGTCATAAAGCTTGTCTGATTGTCCGCCTAACATTTGTATTGTATCTGCTACAGCAAGATGTTGCAAACCACAAGGTTCGCGCTGTTCACATTGATCTTGACGACCTGTACAATGTAAGTCTCTCTTCGTATTTGGGTGTGCTGTTGTCTCTGTTTTTGACATTGGGAAACTGGGATGTGGAACCCTAACTTTTGCCAAGTGGCTGCTGGCTGCAGTGGACGGGCTCGGATGAAGATTTTCCTAAATGGGTTACTGAGAATACCAGACGATACCTGGGGACCTTTGCCTATGCAATTGATGAGCTAATGCCTGAACCAACTGAGACATTTCCGGATGATGACCATGACATACTAATGACACAAAGGTCTGAGGACCCGACGGAGAGTGCAGATGGTTCTGATCAGCAGCAGAAAATGCCTCCTGAAATCAAGCGTTTCTAGTAAGTTTATTCACTGAACTGACACTTCCATAGGTTCGCTTAACTAGTGCAGTTGGAAAGAATCGAATTTCCTAAGATGCTGGGTTTGCCATTGGCATGTTTTGTGATTTTGTTTACCCTACGAATAGGTCTGTTTTCACTTTGACATTGGGTTGTACTGTATGCTGTAGCTCACTTCATACTACGCTGAATGGGGGCTGTTGTTTTGCTTTTGTAACTCTCGTTCACTTTGTTGTTATTTGAAAATATTGTTCCTCCTGAAAAATTAATGCCTGAACAGCCGCACCCAAATAAATTAAAGTAGATCATCATGATATGGCTGCGTAAAATTTGTTCCAGTGTTGATATTGTTGCGACTTATTTCTGTATACAGTGAAGTTTACATTAAAGCAGCTTCAAAGGACAAAAAATTGATCATCAGATCAGTCAAAGCTTCCAATATCGGTCACCTTGTAAGAGTTTCTGGTATTGTGACACGGTGTTCAGATGTCAAGCCACTGATGCAGGTTGCTGTGTATACATGTGAAGAATGCGGCTTTGAGATATATCAGGTAAAGCACAGGGTGGTTGAGTATGGACTGGATTGTGTATTTTGACTAAAAAGGCTAGAACTGATCCTCTGACCTCTCCATCTGTTTTACTTTCAATTTGTGCTTCTGTTTTCCAGTTAAGTATATTAGTCTTCTTGCATTCCTTGATCGTAAGTGTTTATCTATTATTTAGGAAGTAACTGCACGGGCATTCATGCCTTTGTTCAAATGCCCGTCCATACGCTGTGTAACAAATAAGAGAAATGGGAATCTTATTCTACAGCTCAGAGCATCTAAGTTTCAGAAGTTTCAGGAGGTAAGTCACTGCATTCTAGTATGCAAGGCAGCCAACATGCTCAGAGCAAATAATGATTTCTTTTACTTGTTCTGGTAATGATCTGCAGGCTAAGGTTCAGGAGTTGGCAGAAGATGTTCCAATGGGCCATATTCCAAGGTCCATGACTGTTCACTTTAGGGGTGAACTGACAAGAAGGGTGGGTAACTGCCTTAATACCCTTTTGTTCATGTGAAGCATGGATAAGCTAAAATAAAATTTTACCCAATTGCTTAAGGGATATAAACTTGTGCTTTTGGTTTGACAAGTGATATTGAAGCTGTTAACTTGTCCCGTGCTGTCAGGTTGCCCCAGGTGACATAGTTGAATTGTCAGGAATCTTTCTTCCAATTCCATTTACTGGATTCAGAGCATTGCGGGCTGGCTTGGTTGCTGATACATATTTGGATGTGATGTCTGTCAATCATTCCAAGAAAAGATATGAAGAGTAAGGCCCTTTGAGTTTGTCTATGGCCAATCACTTACCAACCACTGAGTTTCTAGAAGTCCTTCCTCTTATCATATAAATTTGTTTTCATTTATTCCCTCCCACTACCCAAGTATCGTCTTTAAACAGAGTGAAAGAAGGAAGCAATTATTTGGCGTCTTTTATAATCTGCATTGTTGGTTGTGTTTAGTAGCTGAATCTTAAGCTGTCCATTTTTACTACAGATGCAATGTGCATGTTTATGCATCTTTAGTTAGGTTGCACTTTAAGCTCAACCAGGAAGTTTGCAAGGAAATGATAAAATCTAATATACAAGTGCTTTTATTTAGCAAATGGGAACTTTAGATGTTGTAGGCCTATATATCCCAATTGGTGTTTGAATTAGACATAGAGATCAGGCAGAAATTACGATATGTGAAGTCAGATTTTATTTTTTCTACAAACTGTTTTACAGTCAATGAGTGCTTACACGTCACCAACCTGGTTACGTATCAGGTATGAGCAGGGAGGTGATGAGGAAGAGCAAATTATGCGACTGGCCGGGGATGGTGATATATATAATAAGTTGGCACGGTCATTAGCACCTGAAATTTATGGACATGAAGATATTAAGAAAGCTTTACTACTTCTCCTTGTTGGTGCTCCTCATAGGAGATTGAGGGATGGGATGAAGGTACAACGTTCCCTTTGCGAAGGGACTGAGATTAATTACTTACTATCAACAATGGTCTTAATGCATGAGTGCACATCTTTCATTTACGGGGAGTTGATAGTAACTTGTAAGTTCTACTTGTGCCGATTTTCCTGATAACAAATCCAGATTAGAGGAGATCTACATATATGTCTTATGGGTGATCCTGGAGTGGCAAAAAGTCAACTTCTGAAGCACATTATCAATGTTGCACCCAGGGGAGTGTATACTACTGGCAAAGGAAGCAGCGGCGTTGGTCTAACAGCCGCTGTTCAAAGAGATCCAGTTACAAATGAAATGGTCTTGGAAGGCGGGGCTTTGGTGAGGTTCATGATTTTGCTCATCACATCTGCATATATTTGTAGCACATCGCTTTTGCTTTCTGCATAGCAATCTGATGTCTTGTAAAGTGAAATTTTATGTCATATGTCAAACTTTAATGAGTTCTTCATACTGTTTCTAACTTCTCTTTCCTAACAAACTTGTAACTATTGACACTCTGTTTCAGGTGCTTGCTGACATGGGTATTTGTGCAATTGATGAGTTTGACAAGATGGATGAATCAGATCGTACTGCAATTCATGAAGTTATGGAACAGCAGACTGTCAGCATTGCAAAAGCTGGGATCACCACTTCGCTTAATGCAAGAACTGCTATCCTTGCTGCAGCTAATCCAGCATGGTATGTGCTTGCTTCCTCTAGATTTTGAGACGCTTAATCCCACATCAACTCCTCCTCCCCCCACTGATTAGTACAAGAGTTTTGTTATCTGAGCGTCGTTTCAATCTTGACATCATGCAGGGGGAGATATGACATGCGGAGAAGTCCAGCTGAAAATATCAATTTGCCTCCTGCTCTTCTATCAAGATTTGATCTTCTATGGTTGATTCTTGATAGAGCAGATATGGATGCAGATCTTGAATTGGCTAGGCATGTTGTTTATGTGCACCAAAACAAGAAATCTCCTGCTCTTGGCTTTGCTCCTCTTGAACCATCTATACTCCGGTGAATACTAAACTTTTGATATCTCCTCAATTGTCATTTTAATTTCCTTGGTCCTTGTGCTGCTTATTCTTTTGATACTTCATCTCTCTTAAAGTCCCTGAAAATACTTCATTTTTATCTAAGCTAGTGCTGCCTGACCTATCCATATGATGCGATGCTCCAGTGTCATTGTTCTATAATTGTACACAGCATTACATATTATCAAAATGGAAGAACTAGCTAGCATGCAGTTGTCTATTGAAAAACAAAATGTTAACTGAGAAAGAAAAGAACAAAATCGGTTGTCTATAAGTGAGTGAGTGAGAATTATTTAGATGCTTTCAAGTTTCAACTGCTTATGTTGTCTATTAAAAAGCAAAATGGCGAGCTGACGACTGCTTGTGCTGCAAATTCGTTGTAGTGCATATATTTCTGCTGCAAGGAGATTATCGCCATATGTGCCCAGGAACCTTGAGGAATATATCGCCACTGCATACTCCAGCATTCGGCAAGAAGAAGCCAAGTCAAATGCTCCTCATTCCTACACAACCGTCCGAACCCTGCTTAGCATTCTCCGAATATCAGCTGTAAGTCGAACTAATCTGTTAGCACAAATGGATCACAAAATAGCCCAACCCAAACATGAACGAATGAGTTTGGATTTGGTTTTCTGTCACAAGTGGAGTGAGTTGCGACTGAATCCTGTATTACATGCCATTGTGAGCTGTTTAATGCAAACTTTGTTACAGGCATTAGCAAGGCTCCGGTTCTCAGAGACTGTGGCACAAAGTGATGTCGATGAGGCACTTAGACTAATGCAAATGTCGAAGTTCTCGTTGTATTCTGAGGAACGTCAAAAGTCTGGTCTGGATGCAATCTCCGACATCTACTCAATCTTGCGGGATGAAGCTGCAAGGGCCGACACAATGGATGTGAGCTATGCTGATGCTCTTAACTGGATTTCTAGGAAGGTAAGTCGGACAAATTTGCATTTACTTGAGCCTGCCTGCAATGGGTAAACCCAATGGTCAGATTACTACAACTAAGTAGCTGATGTAGATTGAACTTAAAGTAGTTTTAACTGGAGTCATTATTTCTGTAAAGCTTCCTTCTAGTTCTCACTGTACTGCCATCGTTTTTTTTATTCAAACACAGGGGTATAGCGAGGCACAGTTGAAAGAATGCTTAGAAGAATATGCTGCTTTGAACGTGTGGCAGATCACCCGCCCCAGCTTCGACATTCGGTTCATTGATGCCTGAAAACTGGAACCCCGTACGTGTTACAGATTGGCTTTGGCCTTTGGCTCTTCTTTCCCCCTTTAATTCTTTCTGGGGAACGTTTTTAGTGTACGAAATGATGTTGGGCCTACTGACAGCAGTATTGCTTCGTTCTGGTAAAAGGACAACTAGTCATGTATAATTTGTCAGCATGAAACAAAGATTATTGAATTGCTATGAATGTATGTACATGATGTTAATAAGTGTATGAACTCGATCTTGATGTATATTCGTCACAGATTTGATCTTAATTGTTTGGAGGACCAGTCTAGAAGGGAAAATAATTTATTTGTGGGGCAAAATAATGGTCACTAAAAGACACGGTCGCAACAGATTGAGATCTATGACTATGGCCGCAATCGTCCGTAATTACATTGCCGACCAACTATCGTATTGGTCACAATTGCTGAATGATTTGGCGACTAAACTCAAAAATGGTGATAAAATCCGAGCAGCAACGGGTTTCACATTCTCCGCCGCTGTAACCACAACTTCCAAGAACCTTTCGTTAACAAGGAAAAAGAAAAGCAGTTATCTTTCATCCCGTGTCGAGGATACGTATAAATCAAATCAGTGAGCCCAAAGGTTGAATGTATAATAGTAGTAAACTAGTAATGTACGGGAACAACAATTAAGCGTACTGACTTATCAAGGCTATGTAAAACCTTTTAGAACCAGCAATGTCATGAGAACCTTTTACAATCTATCCATTCAGTCGCCTGTCGACCTTGGCAATGCTCAAATGGTAGTAGTCAGTCAGCAGTGAGCAGCAACTAATCCCCCTTCAGACGACGTCGTCGTCTTGCACCAGTACTGGTACACGCCAAGCCGAAAGATGCGACCATTCCAATCACATAACCTATCAACGCGCCGTATGTAACACATATTGGCCATTCCTGAGACAAGGAAATCCAAACTACATTACTAGCAAATGATAAATCAGGTGTTCATTATCATGTAGAATGTTAACACTGTAACACCTAAAGGCTATGTTAGTTACATATCGTCAACAAACTAGGGATTACTCGACTTGCAACCAATGTCTAGAGACAAGGAATGAATGGAGACACCAAAAGTTACCTGCCATGGCCTTTCCCAATCAAGTGGCATAGGCCAAGCTCCCAACCAAGCTCCAATCACCGCACCATGTGCTGGTATGCAAAGCATGTATTCCAATAAGTCATTTGGCCTGTCCCAAAAAAAACTCTCTCAACAACTCAGTAAAAGTTAGAGAAAATTCGGTTTGATCATATGATGCAAGAAGGTTCAGTTCCCTGCCTAAATGAAGTATAAGTATGTTAGGCTAAGACCTTAGGCTGGGAGATGAACAGTGAAGTGCATTGAAAGCTTACTCTGTTCGTGCAAATATGCGTTGCCAGTCTCTCCACGATGAACCATATACAGAAGCTACCGGAACAACCTGAATGCAAATATTGTTAGCAAGTACTGCGAGGATTAATAGTTTTGCAAGGCTAAAATAAAAGGCAAACCCATTGATGTCGCATTATGTTCTTTATGTTGAAAGAGGCAGTGAAAATATACAAAATGCCTCGCACTGATATTACAAAACTGGTCATAGCATTTGGGGCTCAATTCACCATGTCGTAGACAGGTTGAATTCAAATCTATAGGAAAGTTCTTCAGAAATCACTAAACAGAGGATTACGGGAAAAAGCCCCTACAAGTTCAGTAGGGTACGTATATTTACTCACCGTGAGCGATGACATCAGAAGAGACCAATTACAAGTCTTCAACAAGTACCTATCACCAACATGAAAAAAGAAAAAGAAGAAAACAGATTAATAAGTATAGGTTCAGCTGTTTAAATAAACGTGCATACACTGCATAATTTCGACAAACCCATTATAACTAAATGACCCAAGCATAACAACAGATTTCACATACACAGGGCCGGCCTAGAGGGTGTGCTGGCCCGCCCTCCGGCACAGGGCCTCCGAATATTAGGGGCCTCCATTTAGATCCGTTAGTTACCGATCGTACATTGTAGATTGTATTTTTAGTATATGATTGATTGATTATGAGTATGATGACGATTTTAATAGATAATTTTAGCTATAATAACAATTAAAAATGATATCATGAAGACTACGAAAATAAGAAAGATAATAGATAATTTTATGGGTAACGTCTATTTTTTATCCAGACCTTTTTCAGATTCTTTTATAATATCCAAACCTATCAAAATACTAAAAATTAGCCGAATGTTAACTTTCGGTTAGCATTTTTGTTAGTAATATTGACTTGACAACATGATACTGACTTGGAAGAGACACATGAATGTCAAGATTCCAAAATTTTAGTATTTTAACTAAGAAAAGAGTTACAGAATTATTAACAATAACGTAAAAATGACTAATATTTTGGTGCATTATGAAAGATTTGGCTAATTAATAAATTTTTAATAGGTTTGGATAATATAAAAGAATCTGAAAAAGGTTTGGATAAAAAATAGACATTACCCTAATTTTATTTTAAACTATGTAGAAAGATATTACAGACATTTTAGTTTTATTATAGTTAAAAGTCAATTTAGACCACGTCTCAATTTTGGAACAAGGCCCCCACGAAGCATTAGACAGCCTTGGGAATTTGGTTTTGGTTTCTTCGTCAAACTAGAAACGTTATCATTTATTTCTTTTGTAATCATTTTCTGAGACTATGCGTTTTTTTATAATTATTTAATAATTTTTTTTAATAAATTTGTGGAGAAAAATTTTTAGGGCCACATTTTAAATTTTCGAACAGGGCCTCCGAATATCATGGGACGGCCCTGCACATACAAACTAAGCTCAAAGATTACTGGTCGTATCAATGTGTTTGAGGCTATAACTAGCACACACAAACATCAACTCTGATAACTGATTTGACAACCATGTGAAAATAAGTGAGTTTATTCAGCCACACAACACTACATACCGGGAGCCAACAGGTGCGCCTAATACAATAGCTACAGCAGCATGCACCAAGGCTCCTACATATTTCAACAGATATCAAGGAATGTCTGTGTTCAAACAATATTCTTATACAGAAAGCACAATAGAGATCAAATTGTAAGGAAAGGAAGAGATGTAATAACAATGAAAACATAAAGGAACAGTAACTAAGGGCAGCTGAAGATAGCGACTTGTATCCCCAAACCTAGCCATTGGAGACCTAATAGTATATGCCTACAGTCTTCTGAAGACATGACTACTGTGAACACTTATACAAGTATCTGGTGGGGCCACCACTACAAAAGCTGACCTCTACAACTATAACATCAAATCAATCTCGTAGTTCATATTCCACAAAAGAAATGGTTAAAATACTTCAGGATAGTGCCACAAAAAGCATGTGAAAGGATTCTGACAATACAGATCAACCCTTTGGCTCACAACTAAGTCAGCAAGTGAACGACGAACAGAAAGAACATAATACAGAAAAATAAGGACCACATTTGGTTCTAAGAAAAATGGATGATTTTGTTGGAATGGCATGTGCAGTCTACAACATATAGAACAAGTCCAATGCACACACAATTATGTCATGGAATATCTACACTCTCTAGTGCCTTACTCGTGAAGAAGAAAACAATAATATTTGCCTATTGAATCTAAGGGAAAGAACAGAAATCAACACTAACCAATAGGTAAAGCGCATAAGCCTCGTCCAACAGCCCTCAAGAACTAGAAAATGAGATGGAGAAAGGAGAAATTAATATATTGGTGACAATGCACAAATAAACCAACATTTCATTGGCAAGAACATCTTAACTGCCTGAACAATCTATTATATGACTACAAGCAAGCTCTATTTAGAGTTTAAACATCTAAAATTGATACAGCTTGCACATGCTAAAACATGTAAAAACTGAGAGAATAAGTAGAAAGCAAATGATAGACATGCATCACCGAGCAAAAGACAGAGACATGAAAACAATGAGTACCGAGTCAATTTCTGGGTCTCTCCGAAAGCGACTATAAAGAAGTAATGCAGCTGGAGTCTCGACAATCTAGCACAACGAGAGCAACAAATAAGAAAAACACAAATTATGCTTTCAGAATCTCATAACTCGTAAGTAATTTAAAAAGCAGAAAGCGATGAGACCATACCCAAATCAAGCGAGTCGTGTCTGAAGCATGAGAAACAAGATGGATGGAGTACCAACGATGGGCAATCCACAATCCAATACCCAAACAAAGTCCACATATTGTATGGACCAAGAAGACCTGCAGTAATGAGATTTTGCATCCAGAGGCTTCTACTGCTACAGAAGTCTCCTTATTCTTGCTGTGACTTCTACTATCATTCATGCTTGACAAATGTCTTTGGTAGGAGTGGTTTACAGCCAACCCACAATCCAATACTGCAGCTGCAAGTCTGACAACGCAAATGCATCCTTAAGTATTTCAAAAACCAAACTAGACAATAAGATAAGTCAAATCACATTAAAAGGATTTCAGTATTTCACAACTCAAAGCACAATCAACTGAATACGATGAATCAAATCAAAATTGAAACTTTATACCACAACTGTACATTTGTATTTGAACACCAAATATTTGGCATCAAAACGATTGAAAGTCAATAATAACGCACTCCCATTGTCCATATCTCTCGTATTATGTACACAATAAGCAAGCAGGCGAGATCAACAGGAAAAAAAGCTATTCAAAGGGCAAGGATCCAAAAGAAATGAAATCTCACCGTTCGTCTCCCACAGCACCACAAAATGATATCGTCAAAACAGAAGCTCGTCGGACCTTGGACGACGACAAGTAGGATACGCAGCGGAGATATGGTGACGACGGCGACGGCTGCTCCGAGAAGAAATTTGGCGGTCGACGGCCGTCCAGTAACAGAATAATCGCGAAGGAAACTGATTTACGCACTCGGATTCGTTGTTTGCTGTGAGAAGTGAGAACTGAGGAGTTAAAATGCGATTGCGCTCAGATGGCGCTCAGCCCAGTTTGTTTATTATTGAGCCCAACTATTATTTACGTGTAAGCATAGCCCAAGCCCAGCTGGATGTGGCCCACTTCCAGGAACGGCCTCCAACGAACCATTGCCAACATGACGGGAACGGGTACCCATCCCATTTAAAACGGGTACCCATTTCCATTTGAAGGGGATAATCCATCCCATATCCCAAACCCGTATGGGTTAACGGGTACCCATTACCCATACGAGACGGATAGCGGGTACCCGAATGTCCCAATCTACCCATAAATTGTCGAAACATAGCTTATCATTATAAATTTATAATCTGCCCTCACTGTCCTCACCAAATGCAACTTGCTCTAGCTCCACAAATCGGTTGTATCTCTTCCCGGGAACAATGAAAGTAAAAGAAAATTTGAGCAACAGAATAATAACAGCCAACTACAACATTTGCTTCCCACCCGATTGAAACAACAAACAGCCTGATTAAAACAACAATAGCAGCTTTGCTCGTCTATTCTAGTGGGGGTTTGGTGACTGGTGTTGATTTTGAAGCTTAAACTTTGGGATTGTTTCATTAATAAAAGCAGAATTTTATTATGGAAGTAAAGTGTGGAAAAGTGGCGGAAGAAGGGGAAAAAGTTCATGTCTTTACCAAGCTTTGCCATCTAATTACTACCTAATCTTTTTATAATTGTGCAATTCACATGATTGTTTAAGATAATGACGTAGTGTACCATGGGGGATGGAAAGTGGGCGCAGCAGTAGTTGTTGACTTGTTGTAACACACCAGCAGGAGGAATGCCAAAACAGGAAAAACCCAGAATCCCAAAAGGAGAGATGTCGATTTGTGAGCAAGAACCAACACGTACAACAATCAGTTGAAGTAGAAGAAGCCGATAGTAACTATAACCAAAACCCCCAAATATGAACCCCAAAAACCCATAACGTAAAAGACGAATCATCAACGAAGTTGTTACCTGAAAGTTGTATCAACGCAGACTCTCTCCTGCCGATGGATTTACGAAGCTCGCGAGTCGCGTCCCACTCTCCTTGGCGTCAACCTAATTTTTAGTCGTCACCGGTCAGCCCCCTGTATGAACGCAGACTTTCCCACCAGCAGTCGATGGGTCTACGGAGCTCGCGTCCCTCTCTCCTCGGCGTCGACCTACTTCTTAAACATCGCCGTTCAGGCCCCTCTTGAAATTTGATCTTGAACTAAACTACTGTAGCATTTTCAGTTTTCCACTTTTCCTTTTCGAGAGACCAGAAAATAGAAATGAGAATTGGTTGCTGCTGGGTTGTATCAAATCAAAAGAGGATTTAGTTATTTCTTTTGGGCCTGTCTTCAATTTCTTACTGTATGGGGTATGGGCTCTTGGGATCCAGATGACAGATTTAATGGGTATTACGGGTACCCAAAATACCCAAATGGGATTTGCGGGTAACCCACGGGTACCCGATCTAGAAATTGTTCATCCCAAGTCCCATCCCGTAGTAAATAATACGGGTATTACAGGTACCCATAACCCTCGAAATACGGGACGGGTTTGGGTGTTCCCAAATTCCCGTTTCCCGTTTTCCACCCCTAATGTGCGTAGAAGCGCGATGCAATTGCATGATGTCTTCCTAGCCGTCCGATAGTGACGGTGTTTTCTGTAATTATCATGGTTGTCTATGGTGGCTAACCGATTTCGTCCGGTTAACCAGATCGAAAAAGCCGTAAAAATCAATCATAGGCCAACCAATGAAATCGAAAACGACTTAATTGGAAATCCATCAAGCCAAGTTTAGGTGTGATTCCGACATATAGCCATCGACCAACTAATTCACCACAATTGTTTGTACTTTAACCCATAACCGTTATCACCATAACCAAAGAACTAAAATAAATCGATCAATATACCCGAACGGTTATTATATTTAACAGTTCTGGGCCAACCGATTAACCAGTAAAACCGAAGCCAGTCAGCCACCCGATCTAAAGACCATCGCAAATACCCCAATTACCACCTATTGAACTATGTAAATCAACTGCAAACCGTTAACTTTTCAGTTTTCACCTTTTACCCGCCGTAAGTAACCAAGGCTCACTCACTCTCCATCTCCAAAAGGAAATTCTATATATCTACTCCCAATCGTCAGAGTCAACTCAAGCCGCCCAACTCGGCGGGACGCGCTCCGACGACACCGGCGGCACCGCCCGGACGTTGATGTCGACGGGCAGCAGCCGGAACTGCATGTCGAGCTCCTTGAAAATTTTCACCATCTCTTCAATCAGCAGCGATCTCCTGACGTACCTCTCCCCCATGTCCTGATGGTTGATCCTGTGGCACGGCCACACCGCAATCCGAACTTTGTTCAAGTCCTCGGCTTCCTTGAGTACGATCATCGGCGATGGATACCAATGCTCTTTCTTGTTGTCCACGTATCTGTCACGAACCCAATAGCATACATAAGTTCGTGTCGAAATGAAACTAGTATCGAGTTTCGAGGTTTAACGAGGAGTAACTTACGCGTTGATCCTTTGCCTAACGGCAGCAATCTTCTCAGCTGGAGTGGCCACATGAATGAAGAACTCGATTCCATCGCCCATGTCCGGGCTGCGGTAGTAGTTACCGATGGCTTTCGTGGCGAGGACGCTATTCGGGATGATGATCTTCTGGTTATCGAACCTCAGGAAAATGGTGGACAGAATGTTCATCTCTTCCACGATCATCTGAAACCAAACGGTTGAATCGAAGGACAGTTTAACACATTGATTATTCACTGACTACTTGCTGCAGTGAGGGGGGAAAAGAGTTCTGGGTTCAATTAGTTTTTGACTGACCTGCACTCCGTCGATCTCACACCGGTCCCCCACGTCGAACGGGTGCATCACAAACAAGAACACGATAGCTTCGAAAGCCGTTTTGCAGGTGTTGCCGAAGATGAATGCCACCAGAACAAGTTGGGAGCTCATGAAGAGCAGGAACTTAGTCGTGGCGATTTCCAACATGAGAAGCCATATGACCACGATCAGGATCGCGACAAGAACGTTCACCATCCGGTGCAATTTGTTCACCGCTGTTTTCGTGTCGTTGAGGGTTAAAGCCAGGGCTCTTCTTTCTCTAAAAGCATTGACCTGTAAACTCACAAAGGAAAAGACGATGAAGTTGGTTCCTAATCAGTTAACGGGAAACATATGAACTCGTCAGGAAGGTTCATACCACCCAGTTCTTCAAGCATGACTTGGTGATCTTCTGAGTTTCTGTAGCTCCTTCAAAGAGACTCATGGCCTTTGTAGCCTCATCTTCTTGCATAAAGCGCAATAGATCCTCAAAGTAGATAAATCTACATCGAAGAAGAAAACAGAGATTGTTACAGACTACAGTAGTGGAACAAATGATTCTGAAGGAGAACGTGATTTGCCAGCGAGAAGTGACACCGAAGGTTCTGATGAAGTATCTAACAGAACTTGGCATGGGAAAAGGTCACTGAGACTTTTAGAAAAAACTACAGAGCACAGAGAATAACTCCTGCCACTGCATCTAGTTGAAACAGAATTGATGATCTCACACGTAGAAAACATAAACAACAAAAGAAACAAAACAAAGCACTATATCATCAGTTGCAACTTGCATCAGCAAGATCAGAAAACTAATATTTAACCGGAAAAATTAGAATGACTAACAAATAAATGCACCAGAAAGCTGAATCACACGCACAGAGAAGACACAACCCAAATATGCAAACAGTGTGTTTTAATATATATCGAACACTGTACCTAGAACCAGGCTTGGCCACATTCTGAAATATTTTCCTAGCAGCAGCCTTAGCTTCATATTCACTTCGAATCTTCGTTGTCGATTCGTCATCATCATGGCTCGAATCCTTTATCTGCTCGTCCAGCGTCGACAAAGTCCCAAGCCTTATTATATTCATCAGCCTCTTCATATTCCAGGCAGAGACATTCTTATGGTTCAGCTTATGCAAGTGATCAATCGTTATCCCATCATCACCCTCTTTGTCCGTATTCGAGAAGGCACCAGAAGCCCCCCTGGGAGTACCAACTCTCGGGCTCTTCTGAAGCCTCCCACTCCCAATCACCTTGCTCGGCTGAGGCGATGGAAATGTTGCTGCCTTAAGAGCTGGAGGCACTTCTACACCAGCATTCTGCAACTTCTGCACCTCAGCCAAAAGTCTTCCTTCTTCCTCTTCATTCCTTTGAATCTCGATCACAGGAGGACCCGAGAGAGTCTCGATCACATATTGGTTGAACAATGACTCCTGAATCCGATCGAAGTATGTGCTCACATGGAAAGAGGAAGCCAGGACTTTAACTACAAGGGTCTTCACCAGCCATATCAAAGTTCCCACCACTAAGCATAGCAGAACTTTCGTCACGTATCGAAGAAACCGGCTTCCGGTCTCCTTCTCAACTTTCTTATCAAACAGGAAATGCCAAGCTATCAACACTAACCCTAACCATAGACAGTTCTGCACAGGCTTTTTGATCCCATAGACGAAATAGAGGACTCGTTTCCGCAGCAGAAAGTTTCTCTCGATGAAGAACACTATGAACCTAATCACCCACCCTGAAACCAATCTCCCGCAGATGAGTACCAAAACCATTACTTCCCACTTCCACAGCGGAAGCTTCCACAGTTTCTTCCTCTTCAGTACTCGAATGGTGAGGGAACAAACTAGAGCAGCAATGAGTAAGATTAAGCTCACCCATTCAAGCAGAGTCCAGATGCCGAGCTTGTCCTTCTTCAGACCTTCAGGCAAGTCCTCCTCCAGCAACGGATCGTCTTCATCTTCATCGATATGATTGCTTCTCCCTACGTATCCAGATTTCAACTGCCCGGACTTACCGGCGGGCATCCGTCCCGATTTCTCCGGCTGCTGCTGATGCTGCGGTGGATCCATCAATCTCGACTTCGTCTTCTCTTTGAACAAATTCGACTTCCTCTTAAACGACGATTGGCTAGAAAAGGAACCAACACCTTCTCGAGAACTGCACTTCAAAACCTCCCCTCCTCCTCCTCCATCACCACCAGCAGCAGGACTCCCGGCGTTCGATTGAATCCCTGGAGACTCCTTGAACCTGCTCGCCTGCCTCCTCCTAATCGAATCGCTCGACTCGAACGAGACTCGCTGGTGAACCGACACGGGCGACTCGGAAACCGGGGCGAGATGCCGGAGGTGATGCAGACCGTCGTTGTTGTTGTCGTTCCCGTTCTGAAGCTCCGCCATCTCCAAATCCATATCCAAACAGAACTCCCCCGACGCCTGCTGCTTGTGCAGGAACTGCCCAATGAGCTTCGACGTCGGATCCTCCGGAACTCCAGTAGTATTGCCTCTCTGAGCCGGATTGAAATCGAATCTGTAGCTCCCGCTCCCGTCGTCGCCGCCCTCGGGCTGCTTCTCCTTCTTCCTGTCTCCATCCATTCCTTGCAAGAAATCGTAGCTGGATTCTCTCCATATGTTCCCGGCCGGAGCAGGAGCGGAGGCGGGAGGAGGAGTCCCGTTGGGTGAAGAACCTCCGCCGCCGCCGCCGCCGCCGCTGCCGCCGTTCATCTTGAGGAGCACCTCTCGCCGGTCGCTCGAATCGGCGGACATCTGATGGGGAGCGGCGAGGCAATGTAGGTAGGGGGTGTTTGGGAGGTGGGAAAATGTGAGGGGAAAGTGAAACGGCGATTTTCCGGGAGCTGTGAGTGTTTGTATTTGTTTATACTTTAAAGAAGAAGAAGAAGAAGAAGGTTTTTACTTTATACGGAGTAGGATTTTGGAAAGGAAAGGGATAAAAGAAAAAAGAATAATTAAAAAGGGAAAGCGAAGGAAGGAGAAAGGAGAGGACCGAACGACAACGACGACGTACTACAGGTGGCAATGAGGTAGAGGACGCCTGAGCCCCGACCATAATGACCTTTTCTTTTTTTCAGAGGACAAAATCATGGGAAGATCCTGAACTTCTTCGGTTTGGTCGCCCAAGTCCCTGAACTTCTTCGGTCTGGTCGAACAAGTCCCTGAACTTTATTGTGAGTCAGTCAAGTTCCTGAGCTGGTATACAATAATACAACTATATATATATACTACAAGTGGATGTATCAACGGTCTCATATTCGAATCCTCCTAGATCTTTCATGCATCAATCATCGTCTTAAGCCACATACTACACCCAACATCACCGAATGAGATCGAAACACCTATATGTCGAGGTGCTACTTTCATCTGAATAACTATGAGAGACCTCATTCATGGTCCAAATTCGACCAGTGCTACGTCAACTTAACACGAGATAGTCTTTGATTGCAAGAGTTACAAATTCGGGCATGATCATGGCAACAAATCATTACTAAATTTTACATCTCAACCCACAAAAATGTTATTGTTAAGTCCTATGACTCATCTAGGGCTAACCATGCCCATGTAATGTTATGTTATTCCACGTTCCAAGACAGAACAATCTGAGAGGTGATCGCAAAGAGTCAACCAAGTTAGGTAGCTGGTCGTGGTTCGTCCCGTTGATAACGCAACTGATCAATCCATCTTTTTTCTCTTCCTTTTGCTCCATAACTAACACAAGGCAAATGTGTGCAAGCAAAGAAGATAAGAGGGTGGGATTGATTGCGTCCACCGCCGGAGCAAGATGTTGAAGACGGAGATACGCCCAGTTGCAATCCAACTCATCTTTTCTCTGTTGAAAATTGACAGGGTTCTCTACAAGCTTCTGTAACCAGCATTTTCCTACTAAGCAAAGCCAAAGGTGCTCCATTTTCGGTTACTTTCCCTTTTCGTCTGCCTTTTCCTTTTCACGATGGATCAGCTGCGGGGGACCTATGAAATGTTCCACTTCTGCTGCTATCCACAGCTCTGTAGAAGAATCTTGAACGAATTCTGCCATCGACAAGAAACAGCATGTTCACGCACACTACGTCAATATTACGCAACGAGTATGATTTCCTTTACATATTACGTAAATGTTACGTAACGACATGGATTTGGTTGCTTTCGGCCGAGTGTACCAGCAGAATGGGGGAAAAGGACATGGATTTGGTTGCGTGTGGTGTGGAACATATATTCTGTGACGAAAAATTAATCAATAGTGACAAAATTAGTGGTTGGGGAAGGCGGCTGAATCTTTTATTGCATAGTGGAGGAATGGTTTGAAGGAATGGCCGTATATGCCAGATTGGTAGCAGACAATAGCCATGCATGCGCCGCCTATTGATCTTCGTTGTACCATACGTTTGTCGCTTTGCTTACTCATCAACTAATCCACCCAGTTAAAAGGACTTTGACAATTAGGAACCACAATGACGATATGATATGCTGATGCTATTAAATAAGTTTTCTACTCTATCAAGGAAACCATCACAAGGAAAAGGATTGATAAGAGTCCTACATAGACCAGCAGAAATTGCAGAAGGAAAACATTTCTACAGCAGTCTTATAAAGAATGCAAGATGATCACTAAGTTAGGCCAGGAGGACTTTGGGGGCTATTCTCTGTCCATCTGTTCTCCATTACCTTCCTGCACAAGCAACCCAGCAGAGCACTTTCCAGGCAGGAGATTGGAGCAGATGACAAGTTCACGACGTTTGCCAGTTTTGGAGCAATGCTTGCTGCATTAGAACTGCTAGTATGCTGCCAAACGATATGTTAATCACATTCACCACATCGTTGTTAAGCTGCGCAAACAAGCAAAGGAGAACATATAAAGATCGGGGTATTTCTGCAGTCACGTCTTACGATCAAGGCCGAGCAACATGTTGGTATGAGAGAAATGATAAAATGGTCGGAGTTTCTCACCCATTGATATCCTTCCTTCTCTTGAAACACTGCACCTATTATGCTCTCGCCGAAGTTTGCGATTTGGGAGGCTACCACACATATGAGCGCTTCGGCTCCATTTATCTGCTTTCAAGTACAAATGATTAGGGAAACAACAAAGAGGTACAGGGAACTTGATGAAATAAATGAGGAAGTCAAAGCTCGACAAGTAACAAAGTAAGTAATGATCCCTACGAAGATTATTCTTGAAGTACTTCTAAGAGTATTAGAAACCTAACAGCTGGATACCTTAGCCCCATCTTTCCACTCAATCTAAGTAAAATCCTCTCATCCACCTCTTCATTCCCACTCCCAGCATCCTCAGGTTTCCCTTACATCCACACTGAACTGCGTTTGATAGCTGTCTCGTCAATTAACGGTTCCGCTTTCCTTTCAGTTATGTGGTTGATTTGATATTGCATTGAAGTTCACATGAACTTCTCCGCTTCATCCTACTCACTAGAATGCCCACTTGAACTTTAACTGGCCCCTAATTGCAAGAAAACGGTTGATTTGAGAAGGACGGGGAAATGTGCTTGTGCCGCATTAGGGGTAGGCCAGACGGGTTCAAATTGGTTGATAGGGAAAGGGTATGAGTAAGCATTTACAATACCTACTGATAGTTGTTATTTAGCTATCCAAATCATGCATGCAGTTATACTGAAATTCTTTGGCTTGTTATCTGAGATTCAATTACAAAACTTAAACTTGTTTACTGTTTGGAATGCGATAACTCGTAGAAGGTAAGCAGTACCTGACCCATGAGACAACCAATTGATGCAAGAACGATTGAGGCAAGGAATCCAGCAAGAGTTCCCTCAAGACTCACAGCACCTTCAGTTCCCCTGGGAACAACCTTGAATGTCGTAACAAGGTACCTGCCCATGCCACCCGATTCATCAGAATCAACTACATGCACAAATCAGGAAGCAAAAAGAAGCAGATGCAGAGAAAATGGATAGGCAAAAGCAGGCGCTTTCACATACAATGGGGCCAAACTAAGGCATACAACTATAATAACTTAACTCCACGGAAAAGACAAGTCACGGAACCGGATAAACATATCCTACACAGATGATCACAAGTTTCAATATAATTGCAGAAACATAACCTAGATAACAATTCCAAGAAAAAGGTTTCATCTTGTTGGATTATAGATATACACCATTCTTGCTATTATCTCATTAGTCTGCCTGACAAGATGCAACCTTGGGACTAAAAACTAGCAGATGAACCAAAATCGAAGCAAACTTACTCATTTCTTACATATCATAGTTCACATTACTTACGTAGTTTTGCCATAGGCCTTGCCTATCTCACTAGAGACGGTATCATTCAACTTGGTACAGAAGCTAGCAACGAATCCAAGCTGCCAAAGCTGCGCAAATTCCACTCCCCCAATCCCATATATCGACATCAAAGCACAAACACAAGCAGCAGCGCTCGAACCAATCACGCTGCCAGGTCCCCTTCTCCCTTTCCTCTTCTCAGCAACCCCCTGAGCTTCCTTCTGCGCCATTTTCACTTTCGTAACTCCAGTCCCCTGCGAACCAGAACAACAGCACAACCCTATCCCACCCATTAAAATAAGAGAAATGCCCACACCATAAAAAATAAACCTTTCATCCAAAAATACCAGTAGATCACTCAAAATTGATGGGGTTTTTGGTGGGTTTGACTCACTATGACGAAGTAAGAGGCGACGAGGAGAAACCCAGATGGGCCGAAAGCGCGCCAAGTGAGGGTTCCGAGCAAGAAAGCGGCGGAAATTCCCGGAAAGGAAAGCCCCGTAACCAGAATGGGCGATCCGAGCACGAAGATCAGCAGATTGTTGAGGAGAGCGGATTGCCAAGTCGGATCGGGCGACTGCAGCAGCCCAATGGCCTCCGATACGACCCCTTGCAATGCATTGGGCGGGTGAAGACGATCCATTCTAGAGCTGAATCGCTGCTTTCGCGCGGTTAATGAGTGAGGGACTGAGAAGGATTTGGCAGGTTTGGGGGAAAGTTTAGGAAATTGGGAATGACGGAAAATGGAAGGGCAAGAAGAAGATGGATTGACGTGCAAGAGTAAAAGAGTTGACTGCGCCATTTCTGTTACTACGTGGCTTTCTTATTTGGATTTCTGCCGGCAGAAATCGTCGATTGTGCCGGCGAGGGAAAGCAGCAAGCAATGCAGTCAAACTGAAAAGTGTATATATCGGAAACACAATACCAATGGGCTTTTAGGACAAACAACATTACAACAATCCTCGTGGACTCAAGCCCAAGCCCGTAAGAAAGGACGAGCCTTTTTCTTCAATCTTATCCGGATAGACTGAGCCGAAGCCATAGCAAACGAAGAGAGCGATAAATTTGGGGATAGCGAGGTGAAAGAAAGAAGGAAACTTGCGCAGAAGGCAGAAACCATGGCGCTGCTGCTTCATGGCTCATCCGCCGTTGTGTTACCATCACCGTCTTCTTCTTCTTCGTGGGTGAATCCCAGCAGCATTTCGAGCTGTAACAGCAGCAGCCCCTTTGTGGTCGGATTCTCTGCTCCGGCACAGCAGCGGCGGAGGTCGTCACTGGTCGTTGTTGCTTCCCAGAAGAGTGCTTTCAACATGGATTACAGGATGAATAGGGATTTTAGGGATTTCAGGATGGCGTTGAAGGAAGAGGAGAAGGAGGAAGAGAAGGAGAGAAAGGAGAAACCCCCTCACATCCCACTCGACCAGCGCTGGATGTTCGAAGAATCTGAACTCGGCGGTCCTGTAAGAAAATTCAATTCACTAGATTTCTTGTTTCAATGGTGGAAAGTTTGAATTTTTGGAGTTCTCTTTGTTGCTAAGTAGTTAAGAAAGATTGGGTTTCATTTGCCTGGTTTTGGTTTGTTGATTGGTTTGGCGAAGGACATTTGGAACACTACCTGGTATCCAAAAGCAGCTGACCATGTGAATACGGAGAAGCCATGGTTCGTTGTGGATGCCACTGACAAGATCTTGGGAAGATTGGCATCGACCATTGCTGTTCATATCCGTGGGAAGAATTTGGCAACCTACACTCCTAGTGTAGATATGGGCGCATTCGTCATTGTGGTATGCATTACTTTTCGTAGCTGTGTTTATCTTTTTTGGGTCTCTCTCAATTACTCGAGTTATTGAACGAGGGATGAACTGATTTTCGATAGAGATGAAGTACATGTATTAGCGGGAGGCTATAAAATTGACTGGAATGTCTTCTATTAACAGCCATGATGGGGTTGGAGTTGCATGTTTGCCATTGAGGACCTATATTTCATTGATAAAATTTGGTTTGAGGTTAAGAAAACCTGTAGGTAATGAATGAGTTCTGATGAACTTCACTAACTGGAAACACAAAGTTCTCATTCTTCAAATGTAAATAGATGTTGGGATTGGAGTGTGTTGCTTCAACTTGAGTGACCAGTTTGATGAAAGTCCATACTTATCTGGTTTGCTTGGCGATGTTATGCTAACGAGTCTTGCAATGTACCAGACTTGGAAAAGCTTTTGGATGAATAGTTCCATGCAATCTGCTTCCTGAATCCTGATTATCTTAGTCTTTTCCTTGATCATGAGCATGATCAATGGATTTTACCTCTCATTTTTCGATTGTTTAGGTACTCATATCTTGGATGGATGCTAAAATGGTGCTGTTAACATGGCCAGACTTTACTCGGCTGCGATATTCCACTATCTGATGCTATTTTTAACTGATGTGATATACCTTTTGGCTGCTTCAAGGTGAATGCAGAGAAAGTTGCTGTATCTGGGAAGAAGAGAACCCAAAAGTTATATAGGCGGCACTCTGGAAGACCAGGTGGTATGAAAATAGAGACCTTTGATCAGCTGCAACAGAGGATTCCTGAGAGAATTATCGAACATGCTGTTCGTGGGATGCTTCCTAAAGGAAGGGTAAGTGTTCAAATTTCCAACAGATGAAAAATGAAAATTTATATTGGACAACTGAATATTGACATTTTAGAGTTGCAGAGAGTTATTTTGAAGATGATTGGTATATAAGTTTAGGCATACTGCTCAGCTTGGTGTATTCTTGCAGCTTGGCAGGGCATTGTTTAACCACCTTAAAGTTTACAAGGGCCCAGACCATCCTCACGAGGCACAAATGCCAGTCGAGTTGCCGATCAGGGACAAACGAATCCAAAAGCAGAGCTAGATTTGCAACTGAGGTAAAAAGATTTCAGATGGTAAAGCTAATGCGCAATTGCTAGTCGACTGCGGTCAAGCAATTGATAGACTACTGCTGTGTTGTTTGTTTCATGTATGTAGTTTGCTGCAGTTTGGTTGGTTCATGTAGGTTGAGGTCGTTGTTTGTATTTACCAAATGAATCTACATTGTATTTGTCTTACTTACAACACAAGGTAACCTTTACATTGAATCAGAAAGATGAGAATTTTTTCGGCTTATCAGTAGAATTCGGCTATGGAATGGGGTGTTCTTTTCGTGGAATAATGGTATAATGTCAGATATTACCTTGTTTGGATGGCCATTTTTAAGAGGGTGGCACCATATATCCATCACATGCATGCATGTGTGCAGCATCAGCACCTTCCTTCCTGATCAGGATTTTGATACCCCTCGTGTCAAAAATCAAAGTTTAAGTATAGATATAATCAGTGTCAACAAAGGCGAGTTCATTTTACATGGAGAAGAATTGTATATTGGACAAAACCCCAAATCTCATTTTTAGATAGTATGTGGTATAAAATTTATTATTAAATTTATTTTAATAATTGGAGTTATTGGGATCAACGGATTCTTAATCTAATATAAGATTATTATTTTTTTGTGATTATAAGATTTTTTTTTTTATTAATAGGTCTTTAGTTTGAATTCCATTAACTCTTAATGTAAGCACATGGTGATTCTTAACTTGGTATCAAAATCTTTTTGTGATTAAAAGGTCTTTTGTTTGAATTCCGATAACCCCCATTGGTAAGCACATGGCGTGTCATACATGTGCAAATTTCAACTCTATATAAGAGGGCATTCGTGTGAGGGTCTCGGGTGTGTTAGTATGTACGTGGAATAAGATCAATTACTGAAACTTCTCTCAATAACTCGAGTTATTGAAATCAACTGGTTCCTGACACTAGTTTTCTTAGAGATGAAAACATGTACGTACGGATCCGAATATGTTTCCATGTGATGTGAGCATGCAATGCAGCCGAGATAGATCGATGTCAAATGTGTACGATATAACCGATCGAGGTGCATGTGATTTTAGTAAATGATACGAGATCCACACTTGAACCTCTTATAACAATTTGAGTTATTAATACCAAGCGATTCTTGACGTAGTATCAGAGTCTTAAATTATCGAGAGTTGTTTAACACATATGTCACGTTACCATATATATATATATATATATAGCCAGCCATATCAGACTATATTGTACAAATCTGGACCAACAACGTGCTGATGCCTGTTATATATAGAAAGAAAGGTGCATGTACGACAAATCCAAAGACATTACCTAACATAGAAAGAAAGTTGCCTGGTCTACATACAACACCGGCCAAAATGCCACCTACGAAATTAAGAATCATTCACCAACAAATTAGCTCAACACAGCCTGACAGTCACGGGGTGGAAGAACGTGCTCGATCAGTGCGATGGAGTAGTTGGCCTGTGAGCCTGCTGTGACGGTGAGATGCGAAAGAATCATTAATACTATATTTATTACACATGCACACTATAAAAACTGATACAACCATTGCTGATCTTCTGTGTCTCTGCCTGCCTGACTCTCGCCGGAAATGGAGCCGGAGAAGGAGAAGAAGAAGATGATGGGTTCAAGCTTACTGCAGACTGATTCTCCGACAATGGTCTCTGGCAATAACTCCTACAACTACGCACACAACTCCTCTGCCCAGGTAACAAAACCAGAAGAAACAGAGTACTCATACAGCTTCTTCTTTTCCCTTTCAGTTGCGAATAGTACTATCTTACTACTCAAGAACCGGTCGATTTCAACAACTCGAGTCGTTACATATTTGATAATTGATCTTATACCACTTACAAATAATTTGGTTCAGAGGAAAATGATGGATTCGGTGAGGCCGAGAACAGAGGAGCTGATTGCAGAGAAACTGGACTTGGAACGATTATTGGCCGCCGGCGGCGGCAACACGTTTCGTGTCGCGGATCTAGGATGCTCGATTGGACCCAACACGTTCCACAACGTCGAGCACATTGTCCAGCAAGTCAGGCAAAAGTACAACCACATGATGATGACCTCCGCCGCTGCGGCGTCGCCGTCGTCGGCCCCGGAGTTCCAAGTCTTCTTCAACGACCAGGTCAACAACGACTTCAACGCACTCTTTCGCTCCCTCCCTCCGGAGCGAGACTACTTCGCTGCCGGAGTCCCCGGGTCGTTCCATACCAGGTATCTAAGCTGATTGCGTGTTAATATATACTAGATAAATGGCCCGCGCTCCGCGGCGGATAATAATGCTATATAATAGATTATAATATTCATTGCTTTTGTACAAAATATCTAACAATTCAGGCATTCAGCACCATAAAGAGTTTGTTATAATGGTCTTCTACATTTTAACTCAATAGATAAAGAGTTCCAAGTGCCACAATATACTGAACAATATGGAAGTAGTAGTCTATTGTTAGAATCCGCAAAAACCCAGTAAGTTGACCTCCATCAACATCTCACCAAGTTTGGAGTATCAAAAAGACCAAACCAATCAAATTCCTTTTTGTTACACTTAGACATCCACAAACTGGCAGCCTGCTGATATGCTTTTTTCATTATTTTCAAATAAGCCATAGGGCTTGGGCCAATTACCCTTCTCATTTCTCCACATTGTTGAGAAATATAGATAGCAAAAGGAATTGGTAACACAATCAAAACTTGAGAATAAGCCAATAGCACCTGTCATAACAGAACATTGACGGACTACATAATCTATTTAGACATTTTAAAAGTCCCCCATGTTTTCACTCAGTACTATCACTGAGATGAGATGAGCATCAATAGTACTGCATTATTGATACTTCTGGCAATAAGTTATGAGTAATAAAACAGAACTAAACCATAAAAAAAAAAAAAAACAACAGAACTCATAAACTTTCAGCACATCTCCTTAATCTCCAAGTCACATCTAACACATAGCATACAGGTATACGACTTTACTGGCTACTCTCACTAAACTCAATAATGACTACTTTTCCCCCAAGAAAACTGTTGGAGAAAAGAATTAGTGATCAAGTCATTAATTCATTGATAAGTAGCAGTAACAGCTCTCCATCATCAGAGTCTAGAAAGCAACCAAGGGGATGGTAGTATTTAATATTTATATACTAATGGAGGATGCCTCATTGAACACCTCTCTTTGCTATTTGCTACTCAATTGAGAAGATGAAGTTAAAGCATAGGACATGAAAATGTACTTGCATGTAACGGAAGCTTGTTTACACATAATTGGGGGCGAAAATCCAAAATTTGTGGTTGTCTTCTCTTTTAAGTTTGATAAAAACATGTAGTGTCAAAGCTAAAGCAACCATATATTATGCACCAAAATCATCTGAAATATATTGACCAACAAACCTGGAACTACCTTGATTCAACCCAAAATAGATAACAAATGCAGAAAATGGAAGTCCCTACTGATGAAATTTCTAGTTTTCTCAGCAAAGTTAATAGAAATGGTCGGATTTAGCATCTCACCAAGCAGTAAAAGAAATATTTTCTACGAAAGAATGTAGTTGATAGAAAGCATGGAGTATGAATGTTTTGTGGGTTTGACTATACTCCATTCACAAACAGCTACATGATTAAATCAGCAAGCACTCATAAACAACCTTAGCTCAAGACGCAGAGTACCATTAAAGATATTACTAAAGAGAGCATACTGCGCATCTGTCAAGATCAATTCAAAGCCAAGAAAGGAGACTACTAAATAAAATGCATTTTGGAAAGTTGCAAGAAATCTCGCATGAGGAATACACCTCTTAAGCCATCGAATCGACTCTAAGGAGAATGGCTCATTGAAATGGGAAACGATTTAGCCGAAACTTCATTAACTAATAACCACTCATTAATTGAAAATGCTTTAATTAATGTCTAATCATATCAAATTCATGAAGAACCCATCATAATCCATTCGCCTACTACTGAGAATGACGAAAGAGCCAGCAAACAAACATTGAAAAGCTGGCACTCATGCTTTGGCTTACTTCACAATAATATAACAATGCTAAATTAATGAAACTTGTAGAGTAACGTGAGATATAATACAACATGCATCAAGGGTGAACCATCAGGTCATAGTTCTCTTTTGGTTCACTTAATTCACAATAAGATCCAAGGAGTTGGCCAGTCAGGTAGGTTGATGTGCAAAGATTGCAGATGTCATGAAGCAAAACCGAAAAAGGGAACATGACAATAGATAAGCATGATTTACTAGATGCATGAATCTCACAACCAATATATATAGCTCAAATTATAAAAGCTAAATCAAGATACTGTGAGGACTCTCCTACATGAAGCTATTCATGGCTTCATTCAAATAATGAAACTTGAATAGCAAATAAAATCTGACTTGCCTCATTCAAGAAAAAGTATATTTTCCTAGCTGCCAGCCGGTCTGTGTGAAATGCGGTATGAGGAATCGGGAAGAGGTGAGGCTGATAGGGTGAATGGAGAGGCTGAATCGGTTACTTGCCTAGCTGTCAGGCGGTTTGTCGTCGGGAATCTGAGAAAAACTTCAAAATGGTAGAGGGTTTTGTCAAGAGCCTGAATTGACGGATGAGATAAAGAGAAAGGGTGAATTGATGGTGATCCGCGTGGTCTGCAGGGGACTTGAAGGGAAAAGATGAGGATGAATCGGTGGCGACCCTGCAATCGACAACTTGCTTAGCCGCTATCTTATCGTCGTCAGGAGATTGCAAGGGAGAAGGTTCTACGACCATCGCCATGTCGTCATTGTAGCAAGTTTGGGGAAGAAAGTTGGCGACTTGGGGTTACAGGGAAATCAATGGCCGTTCAATCCCAAACTCATATCGATAACTTGCCTAGCCGCCATCCAGTCGTCGTAAGGGCATCGGAAAAAGAGGGTGAAGTTGAGGAGACACAGTTATGGGGAAGGAGAGACGTTTTGTTGAATCGATAATCGATGGGTAACGTCACTCAACGCAGTACTTAGGCTAGATCGGACGGCTTTCCGTGTGGGTTGCAGGAAGTTTATTGTGTACCCGTGGACATCCCACTGGACCCCTTAAACCAAACAGGCGCTATTTATCTACACATAATATAATACACCGAAGGGAAAAACGAGAGTGAAAGTAGGAAGGACATTTTGGTCTTCACAATTACTTTTTTTATTCATTAAAAAGATACATGCTGGGATTCGAACCATGACCATTTTAAAGAAAGACAAGGATCATAACCAATCACACTAAGTACATTTGTTGTATCCTTTTAAATTAAAAACATATAATAACAGGGTGGAAAAAACTCTTTCCCCATTTCAAATTCCCTGCTCCAGGAGCGTTTGTAGGAAGGGTAGAATATGGAGTGTCAATTTTTTCTCTTTTCTCTCTGGAACGGGCCAACTTACCGTACACATGCGGATTTAAACGGGTCCAGAAGTGTCAATTTTTATTTATTTATTCCCTTTTATTTCTCCGTGGTGATAAAATATATATGAAAAGGCAAAAATAATACTCCTTTTATTGTTAAAAATAAAAAAAATTACAATAAACTAATGCATGGTATCTAATGGGCTAACCGCTAACCATAAAATAAAAGAGTTGGATGGGCCTGACCTACATGGGATTTGGCCATCAAGTAAACAAATGAACATCATTGGTTTGCCATTCTAAAACAAACTATTTTCTCTGACATAATATATATTATGCTATTATTTATATCTTAGTGGCTAAAATATAATGTATTTTAAAGTTATTCAATGGTTCAACTTCGACCAACCCAATTAGTCCAACTTTTATTATTTCAAATATATATTTTATAATTATTTGACATCATAATTTGATCATTATGATTCATAATGATCAAATTATAGTGTATTTTATAGGGAATCGTTTGGTATTTGTTAGTAAAATACTAAACATAAAGTTTTATTTGGTTATTTTAAACATTAAAACGATCCTAAACATTTTTCAGTTCCTTTTGAATTTCTATAATTTTATTCTCGAATAAGTGATGTGCAAATGACGAATTGTAGTCGTCTTTTTTCTTTCACTATTTTTTATTTTCAAATAGCAAGTTTAAAAGTAAAGAATAATTAGAATTTGGCATGGGTCGGTCAAACAGACTGAATTTCAAGTTTTGGCCCGTTTGTTTTATGCATTGCAAATTTATTAGTATGTTGATGGAAATGGATTGGAAAAAAGACATATAAGTTGTACCTTTGGAGAAATGTCCTCAAATGTTTGAATGCTTTGTGAATCAGGTTCCGTGACTTTTGTGATGGTGTATGTGCTTGACGATTGCTCGATGTTGTAACTACTTAATTTGAGAGTAAATCTTTTGATTTTCCCTATGAGTTGTGATACTAGTTCTGGTGGTTGCAGCATGTTGTCGTTGTTGGCCTGTAAAAGTTGTTCCGTCGTGATGCTAAATACCTTTCTTTCCTTTTTAACAAATTGTGTAGTAGTGCTATGAAACAGACCACCCATGAACGCTACGCTTATTATGGTCCGTTCTTACTTCCGGTGGTGAGAAATTGTGAATTGAGAATCATATTCGCCTACCGCACTGTGTCTGGCTGGTGGCTGCTTACTGTGCTCTCTAGAGTTATGAAACAGACTACCCATGAACGTTACCCTTAAGAGTCCATAACTTTGCCAAAAACCAATTTAGGCAATCAAAGATGGTGGATGTGTGATGATTTTTTATGGCTTAATTGTTTGTGGATTGGATATCTGATCTTTCTATGATTAGAGGGGATGTGTGCTTAATAGAATAATCCATTTTAATTCATGTTTATTTTTAACATGAACTTTAGTAACTCAAAACCTTCGAGACACATATCACCTACTGCATTGTATCATTTTGCCTGGGTGCTTGCTGTGTTGTCAAACTTCTTTGCTGCTGCTGCTGCTGCTGCATTTACACTAACAGGGGAGTTAAGAACCCATGAATGTTTCCGTTTGACACAAACAAGAGGACTTACTTCTAAATCGTGCACTAAAGATGATTGGAGGAAACATCTCTGTTGCATTTGATATATTGGAGACCATAACAAAAGCAACGTATAACATCAAAACCAACCATCTGAACTATTAGTATTGTTGCTTTACTCTTTTTTCGTGGTTGAGTCTCCTTCAAAAAATTTAGTTTGATTTTAGAAAATTTTGCTTCTGCAGTCCTGTTTTGCCACCAACGTGTTCAGTAGATGGAGATGGCAGAGGCTAAGACTATTTTTGTGTTGTTGTTGTTGGTTTAGGGATCGGTTTGTGAAGAAGAGGGAGAAGAGAGGAGGAAAGGGAAATGCAGGAGAGGGGGATAACTCTTTTCTCCGACAAAAATGGAGTGGAGAAAGGAATTATGATCAGTAAGGATATGGTTATCTTACATAACGGTCTCTATTCTGTTTGAATTGAGCTTGGGAGGCAGTGATAAGGACGAGCTGCAACCAATCCATAGTGATAAGAGTGCTATGAACTGTGATCATGTCTTATTTCAAGTTAGAAGGTAGTTTCAGTATAATGATTATTTAATTTGACAAGTTGTTTTGTCCATGATTCTTGGTAGTTTCAGTGCCATTCTAGCCATTGTTTAGTCTATAATTTTTGAGAATTGATGTGCGAGTAATGACTTTCACTTAGCTTCAACTATTATGTGTGTATTTATTGGCATGTGATAGGATTCTCTTTTCCTTTTCTTTGAATCCAGCTTCATACTCTAATTGTATCATTTGTACATAGGCAAATCATGCTCGAGATGACAACTCGCTGATATGGCTGGTGCAAGGAATGAAGCCATCTTTAGAATTCAGACCGACAGCGGGGAGGGATGCCCGGGACTAATTCAATGATGATTGATGATGGTATAATAAAAACTGCAGTCTGCATCAGCACGAATTTCTAGGCCTAAGTAAAGTTATTCAACCCAGAACTCTGCTTAGCGCTAAATATTGCCCTCACCCAACCTTGATCCTGTTTGACCCGCTTCTGAAGAGTCAAGATATATGACTAATCCTCTTCGTTCGTATTTTCTTATTGACTCTTTCTGACCCTTTAGGTTGGGGCAGGTCGGGAAGAATCAGATTAGTGGGTAGATCCTAATCAAGTGGAATCCCAATCCCTTCACTCTTACTTGCTTTCTCTCCCATTCCACAAGTGGGTAACATACAGTAATCCGGCCAACGGGCCGGGTAATAAGCTAGTTATCTAATATGGTGCGTTCTGTCGTATTCGGGATAAATCTGGAAAGTACAGTTTATTATTGCTATGAAAACGTTATCTAGATATCGAGTTAAAACAAATTTTGGAGCATAATACTATATCCTAACTCATAGACCCTAAACACTAAAATGGTGCGTATAATTTCTTAGATGTATGTCGACGATGAATCGTGATCGTCAATTACAACATCTGATTTGATTGATCTTGGTGTATGAGATTTATGGAATTAAAAGACCCCCACGAGATTGTTAAATTTTCAAGCCCGTAAGGGATGCGTTAGAGAGTGTGATATTGGGACCAATTGTTTTTTAACATGCGGCGGTATCAGAGCTTTATATGATCGAGAGGCGTTCTATTTGAATCCCCCACAACCCCATTTGTTAAGCACATGATATATTGACCCGGGCAAACTTCAAAACTCGAGTCATTGGGACCGGTTATTATTTAACATGCGGTATCATAACTTTACGTGATCGAGATTCTCTGTTCGAATCCCGACAATGCTCATTTAAGCGCATGACATTCAGACTTGCGTAAACTTCAAACTCATATGAGTAACGTTCCTTTGTGTGGGCATGTTGGTAAAATACTAAATAGTATAAAATTTATAATTGAACATCTTCCAACGACTCAAACTATTAGGACTGAACTGATTTATGACATGTCACGCCTTTAATTTCATTTACGATACAATAGAATCATCTATATATATATATATATGTTTTTGCTAACAACAACAACCACCCTTGTGCTCTGTTTTGACATACTAGTAAGTTTTAGCAACATACATGTTGGACTTATTAATGTACAAGTCAACTACACATGTATATCTCTCTAACAGGGTGTTCCCCAACTCGTCTCTTCATTTGGCTTACTCGGCCTCGTCGGCCCATTGGCTGTCGAGGGTGCCGCCGGAGGTAGTGGACAGAGGATCCCCTGCTTGGAACAGGGGAATGATTCACTACGGTTCCGCTCCGAAGCCGGTGGAGGATGCTTACAGGGCCCAGTTCAGGAAGGACATGGGAGGGTTCTTGAGAGCTAGAAGTGAGGAGCTCGTGAGCGGAGGGATGCTTGTGCTTGTCTTTCCCGGGTTACCCGACGGGATGCTTCACTCTGAAACCCAAGCCGGCTCTGTAATCTACTGCGTCAATCTCAGCATCTTGGATTTGGTTCGTCAGGTAAAAAACAAAAAATCATTTAAAACGGGAGAGGATTAATGTGATACGAGGCCAACTGGTTCTTGACGTAGTATCATAACTCGGACAAATTCGTGTGTCTGTGGATGCAGGGTGTGTTGGACGAAGACCAATTGGACAATTTCAACTTTCCAATGTACTTTCCGCACCCAAGGGAGATGAGGGAGCTGGTGGAGGAGAACCAGTGCTTCTCGAGCATCGAGCTGGAGGTGGTCGACCCGGAGGAATCGACATGGCTTCAGGGGGGAGTTGGCCTGAGAGAGTGGTTGGTCGTGATAAGGTCTACCATGGCGGAATCGTTCGCCAGGCACTTCGGAGGGGAAGAGATCGTCGACAAGATATTCGATGGGGCGAGCCAGAAGATCGCGGAGCGTGCTGAAGTCATCATGAGCACCAAATGCAAAGAACTACCTCTCTTGTATGTTGCTCTCCAGCGCAACTGACATTGTGACTCATCAAAGTAGAGTTGAAAAATGTCTGGACTCATTTGAGAGAGATCGATGATAGATATCTTTATTATTTTTCTGTTTTGTGGCAACTCTGATGACTGGAATAATGGGGATTGCTATTCGTCGCCCTAAAAACTCTTATTCGTCGCCCTAATTATATTAAATTTACTTTAATATCCCTAGTTTATTTTGTTTGTTTTTCAAACAATTAAACCCTAAAACAAACAAATACACCCTCTAGTTGCCGGAGCCGGCCACCTCATCAGAGGCATAATCGTAGACGTTATCACTATACGAAGAAAGAAGAAGAGCAGAAGATGATCACATATTAGTTTACCAAATGAATCACAATTTATTTAATTATAATCACCAACAGCTTCTGTATAGCATGAGTCCTTCAACCCCCACCAGAAACAGACAAACAGATAGAATTAGTAAACAAAATATTGGCTGCAGAATATTATTGGCTGACGAATCCTCTGAAACAAAGCAAAGAAGCTCTCAAAGAAGGGTTGTTTATTAAATCATATGATTCTCAAGGGGCCTAATTGTTTATTAATCATTCTTCTTCGCCCTCCTTCTTCCTCCTGGTCGACAGCAACCATGCAAAGCAGCGGTTGCGGGGAGCGATTCTGGCAGCAGCAACGGTGACGGGGAGCGACTCCTGGCGACGGTAGCGGCAACGAGGAGCGAATCCGGCAGCAGGACAACACGACGGGAACAGTTCTTTGGTCGGCGGCGGATACCAGTTCCGGGGTGGACGGGTTTGGGGATGGATCGTTTGATAGGTTTAGTTTCGGTTTGAAATTAGGGATATATGTGTCAATTTATCGTAATTTAGGGCGATTTTTTTCGAATTTTAGGGCGACGAATAGCAATTCAGGGAATAAAAGATGAAGAAGTGGGAAGTTTGAAATTAGCCTATTTAATTTAAGTCAATAATGCGTTGTTTTCCCAATTGCATTTTCGTATGGCCTCAACTTTGACCAAAATAAATATCTTTGTCAATCTTTTCGATCAATAACATTCTGGCCCGAACTATACACCAAAATAAATAATTTGGCCAAACCCGATGTTTCACCATTAATTTGAACAGTCAAACGCGTTGACTAACGGTCAACGCGCCACGTCACTGCCAATTCAGAAGATCTGATAAATATTTAATTTTTTTCATTTTTTATTTCTGGTTTAACTAAGGTATTAGATGATTTTTTAATTTATAATAATTTAAAATTATGGAATGTGTGGAAATTGTGAATTATTTTAAATTTTTAATGCTGACTTGGCAGTGACATGGCGCGTTGACTAACGGTCAACGCATTTGACCGTCCAAGTTAAAGGTCAAAAGTCGGATCTGGCCAAATTTTTTATTTTGGTGTATAGTTCGGGCCAGGATGTTATAGATCGAAAAGATTGGCCAGGATGTTTATTTTGGTCAAAGTTCAGGCCATACGAAAATATTAACCCTTGATTTTTTTTAAAAGCCAAGGGTTGGTTGCGGGTGAATTTATGGATTCAACCACCCAATGCTCATCCCTAAAAAACTGACAACAAACCACAAAAGTGTTTTCATCCTCTGAAAGTTTATACAATATCTATCGACGTTTATCATATTGAACAAATCTGGTTTCACATGTCGCATCGAACAAATGATAATATATTTTGATTCGATTTCGTGTAACACACTACAACAAAAACTAGCTTTTGCAACCAAAATCTATACAACCAGATCAACATTTGTTGTAAAAAGGCTAGTTTATATGACCTATTGCATTTTGGTAGCTAAAATATTGATAAATTAGTTGTCGATTACTTTCTCTTTCACTACCAATCACCAATTTAGTTGTATCTGGAATCAGTAACGCGGGCTATAGGGATCAATTGAGCTACGAAATGAATTTTGTGTCACGAAATTATTTTTGGCCACGAAAAAGTATTAGTGATCAATTTTCTCCTTTTAGGAACGATTTTGGTTGGTTGCAAATATCCATTTTTTTTTTGTTGTAGTGACAAAGTCGAAAGCTATATGGTGGTTGATCTGCTCTTGAAGCAGGTATATATATTTTTGGAAGGGACAACGACGACAATTACCGGGGGGAAAAACAATACTAAATATGGAGTAGTAGTTGGCTGTGTGACGATGAGATGTGAAAGAATCATTTATACTAATACGAAGACAGGCCCAATAAAACCCGATGCAAGTCAACCACTGCTCTGTCCCGTGTCTGCCTGCCTTACTCTCGCCGGAAAATGGAGCCGGAGAAGAAGAAGATGATCGGTTCAAACTTGGTTCGGCAGACGGATTCTTCTCCGACAATGGTTTCAGGCAATAGCAGCTACAACTACGCCAACAACTCCTCTGTCCAGGTAACAGAACCAGAAAACGAACACAAGCTAATTCTTTCCTCCACTTCCCAATACTACTGTCCCCATCTCAAGTCCAGTCACATCATTTAGAGAAAAATGACGGATGTAATGAAGCCGAGAATCGAGGAACTGATAGCCA
Organism: Linum tenue; assembly: GCA_946122785.1. Classification (NCBI taxonomy): domain Eukaryota; kingdom Viridiplantae; phylum Streptophyta; class Magnoliopsida; order Malpighiales; family Linaceae; genus Linum; species Linum tenue. The sequence continues at coordinate 1,347,024 of CAMGYJ010000007.1, forward strand.
AGAAACTGGACCTGGGATTCGGCGGCGACACATTCCGGGTCGCGGATCTGGGATGCTCGATCGGACCCAACACGTTCCTCAACGTCGAGCACATTGTCCAGCAAGTCAGGCACAAGTACCAGACCATGATGATCTCCACCGATCACTCTGACTCTGCTGCGTCGTCGTCGCCACCGTCGTCACTTCCCGAGTTCCAGGTCTTCTTCAATGACCAGATCAACAACGACTTCAACGCCCTCTTTCGCTCCCTCCCTCCGGAGCGAGACTACTTCGCTGCAGGAGTCCCCGGATCGTTCTATACCAGGTACCTAAGCGTACATCTGACTATGCTAATCTTACCGTACGTACGCTTCATCGAATTTTGCTGTTGAAACTACGAATTAACCGGAGTTTTGGGTATGAAACTATATACTAACCTCTGATGCGTGAACACCCAGTAGCAATTGTGTTCTGATCTGACATCTTTTAGTTAGTTTTAGCAACAAATCAACTATATGTGTGTCTAATTAATTACAGGTTGTTCCCCAAGTCGTTTCTGCATATGGCTCACTCGGCCTCGTCGGCCCATTGGCTGTCGAGGGTGCCGACGGAGGTGGTGGACAGAGGATCCCCTGCTTGGAACAGGGGAATGATTCACTACGGTTTCGCTCCGAAACCAGTGGAGGATGCCTACAGGGTTCAGTTCAGGAAGGACATGGGAGGGTTCTTGAAGGCCAGAAGTGAGGAGCTTGTGAGCGGAGGGATGCTTGTGCTTGTGATGTCTGGGGTGCCCGATGGGATGCATCACTCTGAAACTCAATTTAGCTCTGTACTTAGCTGCGTCAATCTCAGCCTCCTGGATTTGGTTCGTCAGGTAACAAAAATCAATTGTTAACATAATCAATTGGTTCTTAACATGGAATCGTAACTGTGACAGAATTTTGTGGATCGATGCAGGGAGTACTGGAGGAAGACCAACTGGACAATTTCAACTTACCGATCTACTTCCCGCACCCATGGGAGATGAGGGAGCTGGTGGAGGAGAACCAGTGCTTCTCGTGCATCGAGTTGGAGGTGGTCAGCCCGGAATCGACATGGCTTCAGCAGGGTGGCGTTGGTCTGAGAGGGTGGGCGGTCGCGATGAGGGCAGGCATGGAGGAACTGTTCGCCAGACACTTTGGAGGGGAAGAGATCCTCGACAGGATATTTGATGGGGCGAGTCAGAAGATCGCGGAGCGTGCTGAAGTTATTATGAACACCAAATGCAAAGAACTACCTCTCTTGTATGTTGCTCTCCAGCGCAAGTGACAATGTTTGGACTCATTTGAGAGAGATTTTTATGCAATTGAGATTACATGGGCAGTTAAGTTCGCATTCAAATACATCGAAAGTGTAATCAGTATGGTAACCATTCATGTACTTTCAAAACTTTCACTCTCAGATCTACACATCATTCACAGCCTCAAACGAACTGAGGGAGCTGATTACGTGCTCATAGACCCCGATGCCCTTCAAGAACACGCTCTCTTCCAGAAACTGTGCAGCAGCAAATTACAAAGCTCCCATGTTAGCCAGGGAACCATATTTCTGCAAATCACAGAGCTGAGTAGCTACCATAACAAACATCAAAGAAAGCGGAGATATGATCTCAAACCTCATTATGGTCGTGCAGTAGAATGGGAGTATTGGTCATGGGAGAGAACCCCAATGCAGGAATTCCCAACTCTCTCATGAACCTTGCATCAGTAGTTGAAGCCAAGATTTCAGGCTTCCCCAGCTTTCCTCCAGCTGCAGCGATGGCTTGCTTAAACACGGACCACCATGGATTAGAATCATCAGTTGCCGTCACCAATGGATTCCCCTTCAAATCTCTTATGGGCCCTTTCTCCTGTATCTGTGCCAATCAAAGCGAGGGTAACTATACAACAGAATTAGACATATGGCTACATGAAAACTTGGGTATCTATTAGTGTTCATACTTCCCACAGTTAATGTGAGATTTAGGTGACTGAAGATGCAATCGCTTTATGGAGCTGATGGAACAGCATTCAGACATGATAACACCTAGTATGTAGACATTATGATAACCTATGGAAGTAAACAGTCATCTGCCATCGGCCATTCTGGCATTTGCTCTGAGATGAACTGCAGCTATTAAGCTAGGTTGATGAACCGGTCGATTTGGGAAATGCTCCAAAATTCAGTGGCTCATAATGAACTCTCAAGTACAGGAAACTAATAACATTGTTATCGAGTATCAAGAACACATATCAATCAAATAGGAACGAATGCTAGGAACAATCCAAGCTACTGAAGACATTGTTATTGATTATCAAGAACTTACCTCAAATGTCATGTTGCGTTCAGCCGGAGCCCATTCTTCAGCAATTCTTTTCCTCATCAGATCCGGGTCTGCAGCAGGAGGCATCCTAACATCATAACCTGCTTCTGCCTCCGAAGGTTGCATATTCATTACAAATCCCTGCTCCAAACCAACATACAATCCAACTGATCCAAGCTAAAACAAGCTGCAAAGTTTGGATTTTGGAGACTGTAAATGCAATACTCTATACTTACTGTTGGGGAAGGAATCCCAGCTTTCAAATAGACAGGATTAACCGAGATAACCTCAGAAGCGGGAGCCTTCCCAGCCTTCAGAACATCAAACTGACTCTCACGGAACCGACTAATAACTTCAACACTCTCCATCAAATTCTCCGTCGCCCCATTATCATACATCCTCGAGCCATGCCCAGGCTGCCCAATTGCCTTGATAATCACCTTCCAAGGCGACCGATCCGCATAGAACACCCTGAACTCATCGTTCACCGACGCCTGCCCTTCATCCAACACGAACCCAACTCGCAATTCGTCGAACACCTGGGATGCAACAAACTTCTGCGCGCCATCTTCCCCGCCAATCTCCTCCTCGGGGACATACGAGACGTGAACAGTCCGAGCAGGCACGAACCCTCTACCCTTCAAGTTCCGGATGGCTTCCAAGTACTGGATGGCGATGCACTTGTCGTCTTGAGCTCCGCGGGCGAAGATCTTGCCGTCCTGGTCGCGGACGGCGGCGAACGGCGGGTGGATCCATTTGGAAGGCTCCGCCGGGACGGAATCGAGGTGGGAATTGAGGAGCAGGGAAGGGAGAGATGGGTTTGACCCCGTCCAGGTCAGAAGCAGGACGGGCTTTTCTGCAACGAATTCAAAGGTTTGGGCTTTGAGGCCGAGGGATTCGGCGATGGATGTGAGGAAAGAGACGGGAGCTGTGTAGTTTGGATTGGGATGCGCGGTTTTGAATCTGAGGTATTGCTGGAAACGGGTCACCGGAGTGGCTTCGTCGGCGGTTGTGGTGGAAGAAGAGATGAGAATGGCGAGGAAAACGGAGAGCAGTGGAGTTGGCATCGCTGCTATAAGTTAAGCAAAGGTGAGGAAATGGAGGAACAACAAGTCAACGGCTCAAAGAAGAGACTTAACAGTCAAAAGATCTTATCTTTATTGGCACCCTAGAAGAAGAATCCATGAAAGTCGCAGCAGATGGAAGAATGGATGAACCCTAATGGAAGTGAAGAGATACAACTTGTCGGACTGACAACTGCAACCGCCGGAGTTAATATCGCCGGGGAATCGATCTTCCGTCGAGAGCCCTAGTAGACGCCTTTATTCCGATCACGCTTTCTCTGGTTCTCCGATGTAAATCACTTTTTCAGCACAGGACGAAAGGTGTTAGTGGCGAAAGTCACAATTATCTGTATTTTCATGTAATTTTTCGGCTTTTTTTATTATTCCCAGGGATTTATTTTACCTCCATAACAAAATATCGTACGAAATCAATATATCGACAAAATATCGTAAAATGTCGCGATATTTAAGAATTTATCGTCATATCGTCAATTTCAATTTATCGTCAATTTATCGCGTTTCGTATTTGGTTTTGAGGACACGAAACGTTTCGTGTTTCGGCGTTTCTCCACTCCATTTCCCTTTCTTCAACCGTTTCAAGCTTTTGTCACAGTTTCCCCCGATTTTGGGCCAGGAGTGGTATGGTTGGGCCCGTATCTACTGGCCCGAATCCGGCATTAGGCCAGAAAACTCAGGTTGGGCTGGCTCATCTGGGCCTTGCTTATCCAAAGTTGTCAGGTGTAACTAGCTGTTTTGGCCCATCTAAATATTGGCCCATGGGCACCTGATTCAGAAGAACCGCAAAACCCATTAAAGCAACTATGAAACGTGAAACGGCTGGTCGAAACTTGAAACGGCAGGTCGAAACGTGAAACGTATCGTAACCTGAAAACTAAAATCGAAACGCGATAAATTGACGAGAAATTGAAATTGACGAGATTTCGCGATATGGATAAATATCGCGAGTATTCACGATATTTTGACGATAAACTGCTTCGCGGCGATATTTTCCTGCCGTCCCCGTTCTTTCACCTCCCAGAACCCAGAAAGCTTCTCCGGCGAGCGACCAAATCCGATCTTTCCCTCCCTTTCGCCGTTCCAATAGAAACGGTGATGATTATGCGGCTGATTCCCCTCCCTATTTGCCAATTGCCTCCACTAACTAATTGAGGATTCGGTAATTCGATTCGTGGTTTTGGCGTCTGAAAACGACCGGCGATGGTAAAGCAGTGTATTCAGAACCTCTTTGCTGCCGCAGTAGCTCCCGTCGCCGGTAAGGAAGAGCTGAGGGATTTTTCCGCGACGGAGAAAGAGGCGGGGTGATGTACATGTCAAGTGTCAACTTTTCAAAGCACGCGACAGAGCGATGGCGCGTGGGAAACTTCCAAGGCAGCACTTGTGTGTCCGAAATGGACAGTCCATTCGAAACGCGATTGGGCGATACGAAGGAGACGGCGTCACCAGTCGCCACCAAGTCATCCGTATCCCACGCGCGCCAGAGAAACGCTCTCCTCTTCTTTACTTTACTTGTACCGTCAAAGCGAAACGGAATCCCACTGAATTAAGCAAAAACAAAGAAGGGGAAATCAAAATCTGACTTGCCGCAAGACTCCGGCGACTTGGCGGCGGCGGCAATTGGATTCCTCTTCTAATTTTTGTCATCAAGTTCCCATCTTTGCTCTGCTAATTCTCTAATCGGGAATGGCTCCCCGCCTAATCTCTCGCGCCGCCGTGGCGGTGTTGCTGCTGCTGTCGATGGCGTCGTCGTTACTCCCTGCGGCGAGAGGTATATGGTTGTCGATCCCTAGCACGGGAACCAAGTGCGTCTCCGAGGAGATCCATAGCAACGTCATCGTTCTGGCGGATTACTATGTCATCAACGAGGATAAGCCGGAGCATGTGCCGAAGGTTTCTTCCCGGGTATGAAATGTTCTTTTTGGTTTTGTGGAAATTGGGAGTTGGTTTCTGGATGTTGCTCGATTGCTTAGCTTTGTGGGATTTTGAATCTTTTGAATGCCTTTGGTTTCGGGTACCCTCCGGAGCTTGGGATTATCATCTGGGTTTGACTCAATTTCTTCGATTGAGCAGCTCTGTGGGATTCAGAATTGTCAATAACTGTCATTTTGTGGGCTTCTGCATCTGAACCATGAAAGTCCCGTGCTGGTGTTGGTGTAATCACCTGAGATTATTTCTAGCTCATGTTGATGTACAATCATGTAGTACTTGGTGGATTTTAGTCGATTGGTGCTTAACGAAATGATGAAGCACAAATGATGGAGCATTTGAGATTGGTTGATGAAATGGTATAGTTAGTTGAACTCCTGGTCTGTGCGGTTGCCACTTGCCAGGTTGCAGTTCAAGCAGCATGTTGTATGGTTTGCTATGATAGGGAGTTAGGGACTTAGGGAGGAACGGAAACTAAGGATTTTGAGGAAGAACTGTTGTAGAAACAAATAGTAGCCCACTATTCTTTGAATCCTTGTAGGATTGCGTTAGAAAACCATCAAAGCTTTGTTTTTTAATACCTCTCGTGTTTTCTGGTTCTCTGGCCTTTATAAAAACAACACTCAGGTCAAATGTGTTAGTGGACTGTCTGTATATCTCAATGATCCAAGTTTAGGCATACATCATTCAATCAGTGTAATTCTCACCAGGCTCCTATGCCATGCTTTTCTTTGGCTATGGATTTCCTATTGGGGTTCTGTCCGCATTTGATAAACGTGTTCTTCCCATATATTTCCAAAACTGTCTTTTCTATATGATCTTTGACTGCCATTTTCTCCTTTACATGAGATCCTCTTGTATTAGCTGCTAAGTATGCTTAGCATCTACTCGTCGTGTGGTGTTTTCCCCCTTGAATTCTTATTTTGCATCAGCTGGTTTTGAATCGGCTTTACTTATCTTTGAGCAAAGTTACGCAGAGGAAGATCTGTCTATGCTAGCTAGCCTTTTGGTCCTGTACTTGGAATATGAATGATTTTCAAATGTTTGCTATACAAAAGGCAGCCCATATTCGTTCCAGAGACCATGTTTTATTTCTAAAATGCTGCAGCATTCTTTCCTGGTATGATGACATAACCTGATACTAGAAATGCCCAAGTTTCGCCTAGAGCTAGTATCTAAGCTAATATTTTTAGGAAGCTGTTTCATCTTTGCTAACCAAGCAATGACCTCCGTTTGTTTTAGGTGACATCTCCATATGGAAACAATCTACACCACCTGGAAAATGTGACTCACGGTCAGTTTGCCTTCACGACCAGTGAAGCAGGTAACTACTTGGCATGTTTCTGGCTGGACGAACATCAGGAACATGTCTCTAACGTAAGTTTGGGTCTGGAATGGAAAACTGGGATTGCCGCAAAGGACTGGGATTCAGTGGCTAAGAAAGAAAAGATCGAGGCAAGTTTATTATTAATACTTTACTGCTGCAGATTCTGCTATGCATATCCCGTCTACCTGAGTGTTATTTTGTTTCTCTATTATCTGTTGATTGATGTCTTGCATTTATGGTTGTAGGGAGTTGAGCTTGACCTTAAGAGGCTAGAAGCATCCGTTGAATCAATCCATCAAAATCTGATCTATCTCAAAGAAAGGTACACCCTTTTTATTGATCTATTTTGCTTCAATCAAGTGTTATCAGATAGCCAAGTATATAGCCCGATAACTATCTCGTATATCCTACATACTGGTTGTCTTATTATCGTTCTGTGATCTTTGTTCCCGCCAATTCAGCAAGACAAAGTTTATAGACATACTAAAGACGAAGTTGTCTGCAAAACCATTAAATCAATTGATAAATTGTTGGGTTAATGACATTAGTAAGCCTTGTACTATGTTGTTTTGACAAATAAGTCTCCGTACTAAGTTGTTTCTACAAGCATGTCACTGTAATATGCACTCATCCATCTTTTAGTCCTCTGTTCAGAATCCTGTTATTAGTGACACATGCTTAGTAAGCACATCCTTGATAGCTTGCTACCTTGTATACTAGAAATCATGTTTAGCCCCTTAGTCTCTCAATCCTTTTTAGCCTCTCGTTTACTCCGATGCATTTGTTATTTGGGGCGTGTTTGAGAGCAAAACACTCTTTTCCAAACTACTTGATATGCGACCCATTAAGCACATGTTTATTAAGAATTGATCTGCCACACTAGTAATGAATTTGGACGGAAATTTTCACCTATGGTACCTGAAACGGATGTGCAAGTGTAGATGAAAGGGACAAACATACCACTGTCTTAGATTTGTAGCAGTAGAACCAGCTGAATGTGTGAAGAAGGATGTGGAAAATGGCTTAGCCCACATCACGATGCTTGACGCATAACATATCTAAAGCATCTGTTGTTGCTCCGAATTCATCTGGGTTATTGTGGCTTTAAATTGACAGGGAAGCAGAGATGAGGGAAGTGAGCGAGCAGACCAACGGTAAAGTGGCTTGGTTCAGCATCATGGCGCTCAGCGTGTGCATTGCAGTTGCGGCGTTCCAGTTGTGGTACTTGAAGCGGTACTTCCTGAAGAAGAAGCTTATCTAGATCCCCAAGCTCAGTTCATACTTCTTTTCTTCTTATTCATAGTTTGATACATGAATACTCAGGCCTATCTTCTCAAACAGATTGTACACACTACACATGGTCTCTCTTCTCTTTTCTACCCTTAATTATACTCCTTTCTGTCTCTATTACCCTTGCTTGCAAATTTTTAATTTCTAGATCTTACTTCCATGCTTAGGTTTGGACTGTATCTCCTAGTTAAGAACTATACAGGAACTGCAACCAAAAATGTTGATGAGAAGGGTAGATGACAGTAGACAGATCAAGTAATCCTGTTCCTGCTGTTAGTGATCTCAAAATCCAATGGACATTCATGTAAACCGGCCCTGAATCGATAATCAAACCGAATGCTCGATTTGGCTTACACAATCAAATTACAGAAAAAGACAGGCAAAATGAGGATCATAATCGGATTAAAAGCGCATTCAAGGTTCAGCTCCAACTCCAGAAATTAAGATCAAAGGCATGCACAATCTGCTAAAGGAAAAATCCAGTTCAATTTCCAAAAACCTCAAACAAATGTTAATCCAAATGTTATCCCAACCCCCTAACAGGATTGATCATGACTCAAAACAAACCAAATTAAATCTGACTGTCTGATGATCTGATCACCAATGTTAAAGCTAATTTAACCATGGGCTCATCTCAGATAAACAAACAAAAGCAAAATGTTCAGAATACCCCTGACTCAAGGAAAATTAAAACAAAGATCTCTCAACCATCCCGCCCAAAAGCCATTTTCCAATCCTCCATTGCTGAATTTGTCAATCATTTCCGCTTATTGTTGTTCTGCTTCCCATTCTTCCTGTCCTCCTCCTTCCTGTACTTGATTCCACAAGCATTGCACAGCGTCTGCAACACACACCCCCAAAATTCGTACCCATTACTACTCGAATTAACTCGAAAAAAAAAATAATACGAAATGAGAACATCCGTCACACACACACATACCCTGCCCCCTTTCGGGCCACGGCGCCACATTGGAGTGTCATCGTTCCCACAGAGCAGGCATTTCTTCCCCGGCGGGCAGTAGTTCCCCTTCCCACGCCGACGAGGCATCACCAAATTCTCCTTCCCCATCGCCGCCGCAGCAGGAGCTGCAGCCTGAGAACTAGTAGCAACAGCAGCAGCAGCAGCAACAGCAGTACTGCCACCTCTGGCTGCAGCTCCAAACAGAGTTGGTGCCAGAGGAGGTGCAGCAGCATTGGGCCTGCAGACCGGAATTCCCACCACGGTGTTGTAGCCAGGGTACTGGTACATCTGTGGCGCAGGAGGAGAAGGGAAGGAATTCATCATGGTGTTGTTGTTGTTGTTGTTGTTGTTGTTGTTGTTGCGATTCAGCGTTGGCGTCAGAGCAGCCATCCTCGACATCAGCCAAGCAATCCCTGCATTGTTGTTGTTGGCAGAGGGATTGCTGTACCCTGAAAATATGCTGCTGCCGCCAGTGTTGTAATTGAAAGCAGAGCCGGCGGCGTTGTTGTTGTTCTGCAGGTTGTGGTTTGGTTGCTGGTTGATCAGACGAAAAGGTGCTGGTGCTGGTGCTGGTGCTGGATTAGGGAGGGTATGGCTGCGGCTGCCTCCATTGTGTTGCTGGCTCAGCATCATAACATGATTCACATTGTTGTTGTTGGTTGGCATGTTGTTGTTCGTCGGCATCATCTGACCACTGATATTGCCGCCCTGCAGTTTCAAAGAAAAAAAACAATCAAATTGCGGGCTATCCATGCATAGGTGGAACTGTTGCAGGCAGGGATCTTCGGCACTCAGGATTGGCGTAACAGGATAGAATATAGGATGAGATTTAGATTGGTTGAGAGGAGAACCAGACAGAATCTGAGTGATTTAGAATTGAAGGTTTGCGATTTTTACAAGAGATTAGAGAGGATCAATAATTCGGACCATACTTTAGTAGGTTTTCCTCTTTGATTGATTCATAACGATAGACATGGGCGTAGTCAGAATTTCACTCAAGGTGGGTCTGATCGTAGAATAAAAAAATTAAAAATATATAAATGAATTTTTTATTCATGTTCAGGATGACTCGCAAAGCATTCTAATAGTTGGCCGACATATTTTCATTTTCAGGGTGGAGAATTCAACACCGAATTAGGGATTCGTAATCTCGGAATAAACAATTAGAAGCATGATTTTATCTAGAGTAATATGTACCATAGAGTTTTTTCGGTGAACAAGTGAATCTAGTGAATATGAGGTATTGGGTGTTAAGTATTATGGATTGTGTACAAGTACTGACATTTTTGTGTCCTGAATCTCAATTGAAAACCAAATTTCAAGCTCGTTGCGATAGAACTAATGGACATCATATGTCCGCATACTCTAAACCCTAATCGACCAATCTTAATAAAAATACTACTCTTTCCTTGGATCGCCGCTAATCCTAAGTCGTAAGAACTGAACCACGAAAGCACACCATATCGTACTAACGAAATACCGCGGATAACTTACCACTTAAGCCAGTGCTAGATGATACATATTTCAATGGAAAGTAATCAAAAGAAGTGAAAACAGAAATGTACCTGTGGAGCACTGTTGCTAAACTGCCCCAGATTGTAATTATTAGCAGAATAGCAGCTTCGACGATGATCAGTTTGGCCTTGATTAGAGTCAGAGCCAATAGCTTCATTAAGCATCTCCTGATAACTCTTGGGAGCTTCATCTTCCTCGAGGAAGCCCAGCGACAGGTTCAGATCCAAGTTCCTCATTGTTGTGTTTCCTGCTGCAACTGCTTTTCCTTTACCTTTGTCACGCCCTCCATTATTGTTTCGCTGCTGGGAATCCATTGGAAACTTCGAAAGCTGAAGAAGAAGAAGATGTTTTCAGGCAGAGACATGCATGGAGGCAAGTAAAGAGAGGAGGGGGAAAAGGACAAAACTTGAAAACTGGATTGCTGACACACAAAAACTGGTTTTACTGACTGCATGCTGCCAAGAATTGTAATGATGAGAAAAAAAAGGTTGCATTTTGAGCGTGAATCAGTGTTTTTTCTTCTTTGTATACTGATTTCTGCAGAATTTAACCGTTGTGGGGATTGTATTTACAGATCATCAGTTCTCAAACAAGGAACAGAGAGATTAAATGGTTTTACATAGCACAAATGTTGAACAGAATGAAGAAATCGATCCCATTATCACATATATATATATGCACGACCACCTCCAAGATCGAACAGAGAGATTAATATCCACATACGCCATACGGTACAATTCAGATCGGATCGGATCAAACTCATGAGAACCGCGATCCAATATTGAAAGACATCTTAGAACTAAGGATTGGACGGTCATCGTATTCAATTTTGATTTGGTTTGATTTGATCCAATACAAATGTTAATTCGATCCATTTTTCTTCAATATTTATAAAATTTACAGGACCAAGGATCAACCACATTGTATTCAATCCACAGTTTGATCCAATACTATCTGATACGAACCAAACCGCTGCACACCCCTTACATAAAAAAGTTTGCTTGATATTGTAAAAGTTCCTTCGAGAAAAAATTAGAGATTTGTCTTTGGTTAGAAATTCCAATATTGACTACAAATACTAAGATATCATTTTTTTAAAAAAAAAAAATACGATATGAGTACGTTACGCTATTATTTTCTATGGAATATTAATTAAATAATACTTTTAAAATCTCATCATTAATTATAAAGAGTTATAAATTTATATTTTAGAAAGGTGGATATAAATATAAGAAAATTATTAAATTATTAATTGGTTTCCTTCAAATACGTATATTAAACGTGTTATACGCATTTAGTACGTGAAACATCAAATAAACGAAAAAATAAAACGTTTACCGCTCCAGATGGAGCCAAGCGCAAAAATCAAACCCACTCAAACCACACTTAGTACGTATACTAGATCTGAAAAGGCAAAAATATGGGATCCTAAGAAAACTCAGCTCGATTTATTTTTATTAGTTTTATACGAGCAGAAATCCGGCTTGCGACGACACCCATCAACTAGGTTTTATAAAATAACAAATATGAAAGGAATGAAAAAAAAATACCCAAAAAATAAATTATTGTCTTTGATAAAACGGTAAAATGGTTGGATTTTGGCTTGGAGATTTCGAGTTTAATCCTGATGGCGGCGATTTCGTAAAGGGTGGGATTTGCCTCCAACAAAGAACCTGCGTAATTTTTTTTAAAAATTTCATGTTTTGACAGATAAAAAATATTTCAACTACAAAAAAATTGATAAAAAGTGTGTCTCAATACATCGATCTTTTCTTCTCTAAGCCGCAAGTTGAATTTTCTCTTAATAATTGATAAAATTATGGTAGCCTTCTCCTTGAAATGTTCTCCATTGCCAAAGATTATAGATTTTCTCAAAGGAGAATCAGATCTAAGGTCGACAGTTCGAAAGGAGAAATCAGATCTCGGACTAGCTAGCTATCAGATCTAAATTTTGCTCTTTTATGGTAAATACCACAAAATATAATTGACCAATATTGACTCGTGTTTGTGAGAGAGAAAAAGAACCAGTTTTACGAGGAAAATTGAGAATAAAGAACAAAGAAGATGCATCACGAACAATTAGATTCAACGATAAAACAAACAGAAAATGATGAAGATGAAACGAACAAAATAACATAGACTTATAGGTTGATGACTGAGTGAGGGAGGGAGGGAGGGTCTTACTAGTCTAGCAAGCGCAGGAACGTCTGACGATACTACTGTGTGGGCGAGTTCAACCAGAAGAAATGTCCGCTTTTAATAGCGGAGGCTATCCGTGCAAATATGGAAGATAAACTATTTCCTTTTAATTACAGATAATTATTAATTTATTTTTCTTTTTTTTACTTTTCTACCGTTACAGTTGTGAATAATAATGTTTGTGGTATAACCATCAGAATGACCAACGAGAACGTGGTTCTCCTCATGTGATTCAAAGGTGTTGTGTTCGAGCTCTAATAACTTTCTACTATAGTAATTTCTCTTTTGTTTTTAGATGTACCAATACTCAGTAATTTATTCGCGATAAATAATATATTTGCTTATATTAATAATTAACACGTGATGAATCATGATTTGTAATCCATCCAAAAGAATGGTAGAACAATGGTCTAAGAAAGTCGAGAGCAAGAAAAGAATAGAAGACTCGTAGAAAAATTCATCTCAACAATAATCGTTTACTATTGGAAGACTTCATTATTAGACAAATTTGTCTATTGTCAACTTAATTGATTATACATTAGTCGGATGGAGAAATGCAGCATTAAAAAGTCGGTGAAAGTTCGATAGATCCTATTTTAGAAAAAGATATAGCTACTTATCGTTGGCTTTGAGTCCATTTGACCAAAGAAACGCAAATTCTACAACGTAATTAACTACTAATCGGTAATTAACTACTAATCGATAATATTGCTCGAAAAATAAATCAGTTTTAGATCGATAGTAGGGTATAAAATTAGCAAAATATGATGCGGCTAACTTACGGTATTATTATATGGTGACGTATTCGGTGTACTCATTTTTTTGGGTGAATTCAATGCACTCGTCTCATAACCGTCATTTTAAACAGGCGAATCATGTAAAAATGATGTCAATCATCGCTTATGATGTGATGAACAATAAAGCACATGAATTCGCACAAAAATCATTCAAGATTTACTTTAATTTGAAAGATTTAGAGTTAAGCTTAAGGTTTACAATTTGGGGTTTAAGGATGGAATTCAAAATTGGAGGTCTAAGGCTTAGGGTAATCTATTAATTAGTTGGGGTCATATGTTATATCATCGTATTACACTAATTCTACCAAATAAATTCAAAATTCGACACCTTAAGACTAGTTTTAGAGTTGGGTGCATTGAAAGCACTCATTTTTGTGAGTACACCGAAGTAGTTACTATTACTATATTATAAGAAAAAGAGTTCAAAACGCAATTTGATATGTATTCAGGGTATTAGACGGATTTTTTCTCAAATCCTAAATATGGTAGAAATATCTAAACAATTTATGAATTGGAAAAATAATTTTGATTTCTTAACATGTAAGAGAAAATTAAGTTACAAAGGAAATAAATTTATAGAAAATGCACTTTAAAAAATATATCCTTGTGTGGGATTGTAATAATGGAAAGTCTTTGATTATAAAAATAAAGGATGGAAAGTCTTTTTTATTATTATGGAAAGTGTTTTAATTTTTTTTTTCAATATACATAAATTTGGTTTTGATGGAAAGTAAATAAATTTGTAACTATTTATTTTTATCTAGTGACAATTTTCCTCATCTCTCTGAGCACCATCCCACTCCTATACATTGAATTTTGAGATTTTCAATTTCAATTTTCCTTTTTAGGTGCTATTTAAGAGGATATGCGCGGAGGGGAAGTTCATTTTGGTATTTGAATCTAGAATCAATTTAATACTAGTATGGATATGTAGGAGCACTTCTAGTATGCTATATAGCATCGATGGTTTACTGAATGACTTAAAATTATACTATAATATTAAATGTATAAGTTTAGGTTGTATCATAAAGGAATTTGTATCATTATGTTATGATACAACTTTACAACGTGAAGTTGTATCATCAAATAAAGGTATAAGTTCAAGTTGTACCATAAAAGAATTTGTACAAAATGTATAGGTACAATCTGAAGTCATACCATAACGTTAAAGATACAATTTCAAGTTGTACCGTAAAGACAAAAACCTATAGCACCAATACTATATAGCATTGTAAAATTCCTCAGCACTAAACCTCTATCTAGTTACATTAACTCCAAGAGATTGATCTACTAGTAATGTGAGAATGAGAACATCCACCATATTCTAGATTCGAGAAGAATAAATAACGATAATCACCTTCAAACTCTTTTAACTTTTTTTCCTATAAATCGTAGATAGCCTAATATCATTTAAATGCACCTTATCCTTTGCATACAATAGATTAATGTAGAAAACCGATTTCGTAAAAAAGAGGGAACGAATGGAAAAATAGAAATAATAAATAAACCTAAAATGGAGTGCCGCTGGAAATTGTGGGGGGAAGGGGATAGAGATGAACATCTGCAGATATTGATGGGCATGGGCTCCTCTTGGTTGCAATTCCCCATTCCGTCAATTTTCGTTCTACAGAGGTCCTTCCCATTTGACGAAAACCCTCTTGTCTGATAGCCAAAATTCCTCTCCGCCATAGCCAAATCTCAAAGCTTTTATACATCTCTAGGACAAACGAAAGAGACCCTAATTTCCCTTGTTCGCTTTCCCTTCAGGCGGTACTGCTTCCAGCTTCTTCACTTCTGGCAGCTCAATTCGCAGTCTTTGCCGTTTCCTTTTTCTAAAGTTTTGAACTTTCGGATGAAGCTTTGAATCTTTTTGTTGCTGTTTGTGGCGATGTCTGTGGAGAGATCATTCGAAGCGTGGGAGGAGGTTCAGCGGCAAGGCCATGACCTCGCGGATAGGCTGGCGCAGGGATTCACGGGTCTTATCCACACGCATATGACGAACCCACCCGCGATTCCATGGGCGAACGCTCCCAAATCGAAGATCTTCGATCTCGAGTTCCCCGGCCACAGTTTTATTAGTAAGTCCATGGATTTCGGAGTGTTGGCGGATAACAGAAACACTGGGATCGCTGGGGTTTCTGCTATTCTGGATATTGGGAACAAAATTGGACAAGCGGGGGCTGAATTTGGAGCTGGCTTGAATGGTTTGGTGGAGCAATTCTTCAGGAGGTTGCCTGTTCCATTCAAACACGACGAGGGTATGGAGGTTGGGGTAAGGATAGAGAGCAGGAGAAGTGATGTCAATTTGAGCGTTGAAGGGCAGTTGGACCTGGTGAATACGAAGTTGAAGGAGTTTGGGTTTGTGGAGAATGAAGGGAGATACATCAGTACAGCAGCTGGTGGAGATGAGGGAGGAACAGCTGATGGTGAATTGGGGACCTTTGATTTGAAGTCCATTGGTCTTATGGGGGGTAGTAAGCCTCAGGTATCTTGTCTCTGCTCGTTCTGCTTCCCCCTTAGGAAAAAGTGGCTGCCTTGATGGACGTTTAGTATGCTGAACCATAATGATTTGGCTAGAAATGTATGCAATTGCTTTACTACCATTGTTTCCTTTATGAATCTTTTGAATGTTTGTCTAAAGATTATGCCTAAATGGAGTTAGCTAGGAGGTTCCTATACATCATTGCTCCTCTGATATAGTTCCTTTGTGGCCATTGCTCCTGTTATATAGCTCCTTTCTAAGTTTCTATACAGCTCTTACATTTGTTAGACTGTTCTTGGTCCTTGCTCCTTGCTTTTTTAGGAGGGGAGTGGTTTCGGATATAAATGCGAATGAAATGCGTTCAGCAAAGTCTTGCCTCTACAATCCATTTTATTGAGTCTAAGGTTCATTCTGATACGGTAATGTAGCTGATAAGATTATATTTTCATAGTGTTTTGCTCGGATTCTAGTTCTGTTATTACTTCAACTGAATCAGTGTTCACAAGTGAGAGTTATCCAATTAGTGGGTGGTCTTTAGTTGGAGGCCTTCAGAGTATAAAACCTTCCAACTGATTAAGTGTTGCTGCCTTGTTCTAAGACTAAAGTTTTCTGGTTAGAACTTACTGAGACCTCTGTAGGATCACATCCTGCATTGGGATTTTCTTATCCCGTGAGTGCAATTGATTTTGATGGACTTATAGTTCTGATTTTAATTACCTTAGCAGCTGTACGTTGCAGTCATGTTATGATCTATTTTCTTTACGGATTCGTGCTTCATGCATATTCTATTTTATCTTATAATGTTTTCTCTGCATCTACAACAGGGAACCTTAAATTTTACATCAACTTATGAGAGCAGAACTGGCAATGTGGAGAGCTCTATGGTTGCTAGGGGTGATTTATGGAGAATGGAGGCATCACATGACAGTTCCACATCAGGAAATGAGAATTCGTCTCTCTTCCTAGTTCAACTTGGTCCAGTACTTTTTGTTCGTGATAGTACACTTCTTCTACCTGTTCATCTATCAAAGCAGCACTTGCTTTGGTATGGCTATGATAGGAAGGTACAAATGGTTTCACTCTGCGGCAGCTACTAAGATGTCTTGAATGAATGTGCTTACATATTTCTGAACATCAGATGGCCAAATGAATTTAGTTGGCATACACTGTTTTTCTTATCAATGCTCCTCCTCTCCCCTGTTTATTCTGCTTTCTTTTCTTCGTTCTGTGTGCTTTTCATTGGGACCTGATGTTCCTTATTTTGATCAGGGTTTCCTAACCTTGATTACAGTAGATATATTCATTTTTTTCATAAGATATCTTCCTTTTGTGTCTTTCAGAATGGCATGCATTCTTTATGCCCAGCAGTGTGGTCCAAGCATAGAAGGTGGTTGCTGATGTCAATGCTCTGCCTTAAACCGTTAGCTTGTGTAAGTATAAGTTGACTACTTTGGCAGAAATATATAAGACTTTGAATCATTGTCTATTTCATGTAATTGCTACTATTGGTTGAAATGAATCTCGGTTGGGTGTCACCTAAGTTTCTCTTAAATTATAGAATGTCGTAGAAACTTCTAGAAAGGGACTGCCTCAGCACTATAAAAAGCGTTAGAGAAAGAAACAAGTAATGCTTGTAAGTTTATCAAGGCATCTTTTCATGAATCGAGCGGAAATATGAGCCACATGGAGCAATAGTAGATGTTAAGATCGAGAAAGCTTTTGTTTATAGCATTCACAGCTGTAAATTCCTGTATAAAGACTTGACACGCGAAGTCTGGTTGTGAGAATTTGAAAATCAACATGAGTCGCAGTATCTTACATTTCCAAGAAGTATGCCCTGAAGTTGGCTTTCTGATAGTTCTCTTGTCTATTTGCTATCCGTGTGCAGTCGTTTGTCGATTTGCAATTTCCGAATGGCCAGTTAACTTACATATCTGGTGAAGGTCTAACGACAAGTGCTTTTCTACCGGTCTTTGGGGGACTTCTGCAAGCTCAGGGTCAATATCCTGGTGAAATGAGATTTAGCTTCTCTCACAAGGTAGCTATTCATGGTAGCTGACTGGTCTTGGACATGTCTTGATACTTAAAAGATGTTATGGTTTTCACAACTCTGGGATTGGAATATGCATTGTTGATGTCATCAACTAATTAGCTGTTCTCATCTTACCAGAACAAGTGGGGAACCCGTATAACCCCAGCGATACAGTGGCCCGACAAGTCATTT
This sequence comes from Linum tenue, assembly GCA_946122785.1. Taxonomy (NCBI): domain Eukaryota; kingdom Viridiplantae; phylum Streptophyta; class Magnoliopsida; order Malpighiales; family Linaceae; genus Linum; species Linum tenue. The sequence goes on from CAMGYJ010000007.1 coordinate 1,365,147, forward strand.
TCTTTGGGTTTTGCACAAAACTTAGCATGGCATAGATCTGGTCTTATGATGAAACCAACACTTCAGTTCAGGTTTGCACTTATTCCCATTCATTTTTTATTAGATACCCTACAATGGAGCATTTTAATTTCATCATTAATGTAAACTTTGCAGTTTGTGCCCTTCGTTTGGTGGTAGCAATCCTGGCGTGCGAGCTGAACTACAGCATTCACTGAATGAGCAGCTGAATCTGATATGTGGCTGTGCGTTTGTCCAGCAGCCTTCTGTATTTGCATCAGTTTCTGTAAGTGCACTAGGACCCCAAAGTTTAGTGCACGTTTATGTACGTTTAGTGAAGTTGAAAAGGGTTCTTTAAACTGTCCACGCCTTTAATTCAACGTGTTTGGCGATTGGATTGTGTTTGCAGATTGGCAGGTCTAAGTGGAATGGTAACGTCGGGAGTTCCGGGATCGTTTTGAAACTAGAGAGCCCCCTCTCAGGTGTTAGTCGACCAGCCTTGTCTGTGCAGATAAACAGTGCTGTCGAGTTTTGAAGGTTGCATTCAACAGTGTAAACCTGCAGTGTAAATATGGCTGTAGAATTTACAGCCCACAGAAGATGTGAATACAGACGAACAGACTTTTATCTTAAATCCAAATAACCCATCATGTAGCTGAAATGGTCTCTCAATTTTGAGGTTTGTAGCAAAATGGTCACTTACAACTTCAAAAGACAAATGAGTACCTAAATTTCTTCTTGCTTTTAGCAAAATGATCACTCGCATACACAAACCTTTAAGGATTAAAACAACTTTCTTCATGTACATACCATAACGATCTTTCACCAAATTTCATTTGCAAACAAAAGAACGAATTACAGATGGTTGAGGTAAAAATTAACTGATTTAAGTTAAGAACGAACTCTCTGTAACCTTCCTAAAGAAGCCTGGTGGAAGAGGAAGGTTGGGAGAGATGGCTAGCATCATCATCATGGTCATCTTTGCTCACCGCCGATGAATTCATTGTCCATGGTGCATCAACCATCGATATGCTCTTCTGACCTGGATCGCTGCTCTCCCACGACACGTTTGAGATGTTGGTATGGCTATCCTGCGACAGTGTCTGGAACGCTCTGAATCTCGCGTCTGCGCTACTGGCATCACTCTCACCTCGCTTGATGATTGGAGCTTGCACAGGAGCTTTCCCTTCCATCATCTTAACAACAGAGGTCATCGGCGGCCTTAGCGTGGGAGATGGATTGGTGCACAACAGAGCTAAGTTCAGCAGCTTCCTTGCCTCCTCTTTTGAGTACTTTCTGCCTAGTTCTGGATCAACTAGCTCTAGCAGGTTGCCTTGCTCTTGCAGCACATAAGCCTGCATTTTGGTAATGCATGTATTTTGTTTTAGAAGTGATGCATATTGTTCCTATCAGGTTAAACAGTTATGGTATAAAAACCTACCCAATCAAGAAGGTACACAAATTCTTCCTTTGGCCTGTAGTTGGTATTGCTAGTTCCACTCATGGTCTCCAGAATAACAATACCAAAGCTGTACACATCTGCCTTGTCCGTCAAGTAACCCCTCATTGCATATTCCGGAGCCATATAGCCTCTGCAGAATGAAAAACAAAAACATAAAGTACATATACAATCAATGAACAAGAATTGCAGAACTCTTGAAAAATGAAAAATGGTACTTGTTTTGACAGAGGGTGGTGGACTGCTGCTTACATGGTTCCAGCAATTCTTGTGCTAATGTGGGTGTTCTCTCCTTCATCAAGCTTGGCCAACCCGAAATCCGAAATTTTGGCATTGAGATCTTTATCGAGCAAGACATTAGTTGCTTTTATATCTCTATGCACAATTTTCAGCCTCGACTCCTCGTGAAGATAAGCCAATCCCTTTGCAATTCCCAGCAGTATATTCTTCCTTGTTTGCCAGTCCAGCTTCAGCTTGTTTTCCTGCTTACCGAACAAGGCACGAGCCAGACTGTTATTTTCCAAGTATTCATACACAAGCAAGAGCTGGTTTCCTTCAATGCAACATCCATAAAGCTTGACAAGGTTGGGATGTTGCAATGCAGATATCATCCCTATCTCGTTCACGAATTCACGGTTGCCTTGTTTCGATTTGGACGAGAGCTGCTTCACTGCAATCACACCTCCATCTGATAGCATACCCTGAAAATATAGCAGTGGAAAAAATAAACTCAGTGTTTGATCATAGCATTACTCATTTGCTTGAGAATCAAGTAAACCATGGAAATAGATGTAGTTTCACCTTATAGACCGGGCCAAAACCTCCTTCTCCAATCTTATTTTCAGGATCAAAGTTATGAGTGGCATATTTGATCTGTCTTAATGTGAACATTCCAGTTTGAAGATCAAGCCCACGTAGTTCTGTGAAAGCAAAGAAAACTCCATAGGCCATCTAGAACGAAAATCTAAAGCGTTTATTTCACGAGAATGTTGATGTGTAATCTAACTGTACCACTATTTCCATCATCCTTTCTTCTTCTTCGCATGAAGATGAACACACAAATCAGGAGAACAACCAAAAATGAAGAAACAACAATCCCGGCAATGGCTCCTCCAGATAATCCTCCACCTCCTTCATCGACCTGGAAGTCTGCAGATCATGCACAGCAGCAAAGCAAGCAGTGTTTCTTAAATGAAAGCTTAGAAAGATAGCTAAAAAACTCATCATATCTTCTTCATTACTATGAATCACATTTCACCTACTTGGAGTTATCGATATGCCAGAAATGAGAGGTCCATAGACTCCTCTATCAGGAATAGCTGTAGTGCCTTTCCCAGACCAGAAGAGGTGTATCTCCAAAGTGTTACCCTCCACAGTTACATTGTCGAAAACCTCGGTGATACCACGACCAACTCCTCCTGCTTCTGTTATGATATCAAAGTCCGGTCGGACTACCTCTCCCTACATGAAAGGTATAGACTAACCTGTTAAATGCTGAACCATACAGGGAGATATATTTACCAAAAATTATATACAACGATGAAATCTACTCACCTGAATTGAGATGTCAAATATGCGCCTTCCAAGGCTGCTAAAAGTCTGATCATTGGAGTACATGATCTCAGCGAAATGAAGCTTCACGGTGTAACTTCCTCTGATCATGCACAAGCCATAGTACTTGAGTGATTGAGGAGCGAGGCGTGCAGTTGAATAGACACCAGTCACATTGTGGCCGAAAACGTTCCTTGCTAAATAATCAGCATCAACATTGCCTAAGTAGATTCCAGTACTACTATAACCCCATCTTTCTGATACTGAGAAAAAGTTGGATCGACCATTGGCTGTTAGGTCTTCTTCATAGTTTTCATCCTCAAACCTTTCCCTGGGACCCCCACAGTTTAGAAACAAGGTATGTTCTGCACAATACAAAATCAATCACCATCAAGTCTCTAATCACTATTATGTGTTACTTTGGCAAATAGTAATTAGGATCAGAGGTAATGTGTACCCTTGGGATCCCTAGGGCAAGGCAGGTCCTTTCTTAAGCACCAAGGTACCCTGCAATGCAAAAGGTTAAGGAATTTTTATTCTAGCAGTAACAGAAAGAGGGTAGTAGGAACTTTTTAAAAAAGCAAGTGGCTTACGAGTTGCTCGCAGAAGGTGAATAGCTGGAAACCAAGTTCCTGTAAGATAACAGACACAAAATGTAAGCAGTTTGCTTAACTCCTTGCTTGCCGCGAAATGAGGAGAGTATCATTGAGGAAAAAAAATATGGATGCTTACACGTCCAGTTGCTGACAGCTAGGTTGAGCTCTCCCGGTAAAATTGTTGTAAGACAAGTCACTGGCAATAAAATTTTAACATCTTTTAACTAGGGTCTTACAAAGAGGAAGAGCTACAAGCTCTCTTTGAATTTGGATTTCAATGTAGTACATATCAAGAACAAAAGACTTACAAGTTATCCCTACTGTTCAATACCCAACCAGGTACTTCTCCAGTCAATGAATTGTTATTCAGAAACCTGTAAGGTTGTGAAGCAAGTGATAACTTGATGAACAGGACAGTACACAGTTGGAAAGAAATGTTATCATTCAAAGGTACATCCTACTCACGTGTACTGCAGATTTTCCAAACTTTGGAGGGTGGGTGGTATGGTACCTGTCAAACTGTTGAAGCTCAAATCCCTGCAAAAAGATGAACATGAAGAACCGATGATGAAAGTATGCACAAGAATAGAAGCACACTTCAAAAGTGCAGAACAAGAACAGTATTTAATCTTATCAGCTGCAAACATCAGTTTTCAATCCAAAAGTTAACAGGAAACACTGCCAAAAGCCCAAAATGAAGCAATTCTTCTGGAGAAATCTGCTCACAGGTGACTTACAAAGTTTTTAACTGTGTTATTTCCCCAAAGTTATCTGGGATTGAACCAGTGATCAAGCAGTTCCTCAGTACCCTACAAGAGAAACAAAATTTCATGATTCAACATATTTCAATAAGGGAATGGCAGAGTTTGAGCTTCAGATTTAGTAGAGGGATTAACAGCACAACTCACAGTTCTTCCAGCTTTGTCAGGTTCTTAATATCAGGGAAAACTGAACTTGGTCCACTCAAATCTGATATTCTCCTGTTAAACATGACTGATCTCAGGCACCACAGCAAGAATAAGAGATATAAGAAAGAACCAGAAAAGGAGCAAGAAGTTATTCACAGCTGTGTCAAGTTTGTCAGCATGGAGACGGCAGTAGGAATAGGACCCAGCATTGACGTGCCTTGGAAGTCACTGAACAAAAACAAGGTAACATGTTTGCCCAACAAGGGTGTAAGTTATAACTACGAAAATGGAGGAAGAAACTTGTGCTGTTAGAGGTATAAATACTCACAGTCGATCAAGATTGGTCCAGTTGCCTATAAATTCTGGCAGATTTCCGGAAAGACTGCTCCCATCTATCCTACTGAAATTCAGCATAACTCTCTAGAGTGAGCATAAGGTGAAAAGGAAATTAAGGTTTCAAGTGAAAAAAAGGAAGAAGATCAAACTTACAAGTCTTCTATGTTCTGTAAATTCCCCAAGCTATCCGGTAACGAGCCCGTGAAATTGTTTGCAGAAAGAAGGCTGTGCAGCAAACAAGAAGCACATCAATCAAATAACCATATGACCATCAATGCTGCATTCTTTGTATTAGTTTGCTGCAAAGTTAAAAAAGCCAGAGGCTTTTTACAGTCTCTTCAATCTTCTCAAATTCCCAATGCTTCTTGGAATTGGTCCACCTAGTAGATTATCTTCCAACACCCTGAAAATGCAAACTCTAAATCAGCAATTCAGCATCAACTCTTGAAACTCTGACTAGTACTGATCATAATAATAACAAAGCCTCCTAATCAGTTGCAATGAACATACAGTGCCTCCAAAGTAGCAATGTTTCCAATTTGCGACGGGATAGTTCCACTTAGTCTGTTACCCAAAAGAGACCTGCCAAAAAAAACTCCACAGAATTAATCAATCAAAACTTGCAGGAGGAAAGCTGCTTATGGTTAAGAATCTCTTCAAAACAGCGGGGATCGATCCTCATCACTTGCTTACAGAGTCGTTAAGTTGCGAAGCTGTGCAAGACTCGAAGGGAGGGTTCCATTGATGTAGTTGCGAGTAAGATCCCTAGCGAAAAACAAAACAACAACAGAACAACAACAAAAAATGATGTTTAACATGGTGTGTATCAGAGCTTTTGCATTCCCCTCAAATGAGAGACTTCCCATTTCACTTACAGCTCGGTAAGACGAGTCAGGTTCCCAAGTTCAGGTGGCAGAACTCCAGTCACATTGAATCCTTTCACTACCCTGTAGAGAAAGACGATCATCGCCATTGATACAATCAATACACCATTTCCTTCACTGGCCCAACTGATCGAAGAGATAATCAAGAAGAAATGGAAAGAGATGATCAAGAAGAAAGAATGCTTGGCTTACACGTTGGTGACATGACAAATGGTGCCACTGCCATAAGAACAGTCGCAGGTAACATTGCATTCGATGTCGTCGGCGATTGTGCGGCGCCACTGAGGGCTGCCGCAGGAAGTCCTCTCCACATTCCATCCGGTGTTCTGCAGCTTCCCAAGTGCTTCAACTGATCAATGTAAATTAAATAGCAGTAATTCCCCAGCACATGGAAAAGAAACTTTGATTAACTAAGTAAATGAGCTCGAGTTAAATTTTTGTTCTCCATATTAATGTGTATTCTAGATTGATCAAAAGTTCAAACATGTGGTTATACGAAAAGAAAAAATCTATATTTTGAACCATTCATAAGAGATAACACAAGTTAGGCAGCACGTTGGTTGGGCCAAAAACAGCAAGGGATAATAGCACATGTGTTGTTCTTCCTTGGCTAAATTATTCTTTTACCGATGGCCTAAGAAGAAGACGAAGCAAAATGGTGGTAATTGATTCCTGGTTTGACCGGCGGTAGGGCCCGGTTCATCACCAAAACTCCTAACCACTCCAATAATGAATTCGGGAGACTAACATTTACCACCTTAATCAGCAATTAGTTATGGATTGGACCGGGTATTATTTATTTCCCAAACCGGGGTTGCGGGTCAAAGACCGAGTCAGCACTGGATAAACCTTGTGCTCGGATTTTCTCCGCTTTTCTTAACTACTTCATGCATGCAAAGTTGAAGTCAAAGGAGGCGTTTTATCGAAAAACCACCCCCCAAGAAAGTTCATTAATGTTTGGTCAAAATCGCCATCCTGAGAAATAAAAGAGCACCTGGTTCTCTTACAGCAATAAATTAAGGTAAAAAAAAACTAAATTACTACGGAGCAAAAGTTGGGAGAATCAAAATCGCTAGACAATAATTCTCGAATATGATATCGAGTAATTTTGACTTGATTCGTACGATTGTAGCACAAATAAGGGTATGGATTCCTTATCTTTCATCGTGTCACAAGTATGTTAATTTTCTCAAATATCTAACTGTATTTATACTGCTTTGGTTCTTCTGAAAAAATTCAATAATTATGGCGTGAATTGAGCGATCTAAATCAGTCTAGATCAAACTTACGTAAATATTTATCCGACTTAACCTATAATTTACACAATGCATAAATAAATTTTAAAATTTTCATCTCGTCCTATTATCATCCCTATCTACTGCTTGGATAAAATCCTCTTGATCTCAAGTAAATTTCTTTTTACTTTTTACCACCCAAGAGATTGTTATTATGATTGTCATTATCAATTATTGTACAGCTGAGAGCCAGAAAATACTACCAAAAAAATTTAATACAGGAACCTACCCTACTCTGCCCTACCGTTGTGCTAGCAGCCAAGAAAGACTGGTTTTCCTGAAAACGACTGTCATTCAGATTTTTTTTTCCTCCATTCATCAATCAGTTTGCAGTTTGCATTTCCAGTCTCATAACCCTATCCATCCTTCCTCTATCGAAATTTTTCCAAATTCATTCTGAATTTACGAATCCAAACAATCTTCCTTCAGAAAATCGTCGAATTGCCGTAGAACACATGATGCATTTTGCCCATTAACGGCCAAGAAATGAGTAAACCACCAAGTAACTAGAAGACGGGGAAGAAACTAACAAAACCCACTTTCTGAACCACTAACGCAAGCCCGGAGAAACAGAAATCTGAGTGAAAGGGAGAGAAAGAGAGAGTTTGGGTTGCGTTGCGTACCTTCTTCTGGTGGAAGTAGAGGTGGGGAAACTTGAGCAAGAGATTGCAACTCTACGAATATGGACAGGCAACTCAACGCCAACAGAACGGCCGTCGACGTCGGAAACGGCATCGTATAAAGCAGCGTTTTCCTTCCCCCGTCGGCGCAGAGTGCAGTAATTGAAGGTACGACGAGAAGAGGAGATAAAGCTAAGCTATTGGGTAGAAATGGAAGGGAATTGGATGGAGTAAGAGATGGATTCGAAGGCGTACTACTTGCTGCAGGTGGCAAGCAGAGATGGGGATTTGATTTCTAGGAGGGAGAGGGAGACAGAGACAGAGAGGAAAGTGCAGAGGCAGAGTACTCTGTTTTTTTTGTTCATACAGAGATAAGGGCAGGACAGGGGAGAAATTGCAATGTGGTCTTCCTTTTTGAGCATTGAAAAAGGAGGGTACTGATTTGGCGACTGGACTGAAATTCTGTTTCTTTTTTTTACTTTTCACCCACCACGTTGTTCTGAATGAACATAAAAATGGTAATAAATCGAACATAAAAACATAGTAATAATTAATTAATACTTAATTCATTTATCCATATCATAAAATTCATATTTAGACCGTCGTCTCAACTTGACACGGAGTTCTTTGATAATGATGAATTTCGCTCATTGAGGAGACTCCATTTCTTTCTCGTTAGGTTTTTAACGGTCGGGCATTATTAAATTTTTAGTAAATTTTTAGTCGATTTGTTTATCGTTTTCTCGATTGATATAATCGTTGGGAGGGAACATAAACCTGATCAAATTCAACTGGTGGGTATCAAAGTATAAAGGAAGGAAGAACATGGGAAAGGACCAAACTAAAGCATTACATTCTTGTGGACGGATAGACAGGATCACCACTAGGTACTGTCTAATTATTTATGGAGATATGGTGTGAAATTGTCCGGAAGTGTGATTAATGTTAGAACGAGACAATCAAACAGGATGAGCGAACAACGAGGCGATGTGAGCCTTCAGCGGATGGGAATTGGTGTAACCGTCGCCGTTTTCATATATCACGCTGATGGAACGCGCGAAGTTGAGAACGCGATCCGTGAGGGCGACGGGCAACGGAGTTGGTTTCCGACACTCTTCGGCGATGTCTTTCCAGGCCTCCAAATCTCCTTCCAGAGAAATTCAACTGTCGCCTCCTCGGACGCATCATGCTCTTTCATGCAACATTCAACTGCCGAAGCAGCATGCTTCCTGTTCTGCTCAAACTGTGAATCAAGCAGCATCGGCTCGTCACAATGAAATTTTGGATCAACTTCGAATCAAAGAGTTACTAACTAAGCAAGCGATATTCGAACCTTTGTATCTTCAACTGTAATACATAAGTACTACATTTGTTCAGTCTTACATGACAATCGTCGATCGATGTTCTGATTGTTTTTCTTACACTACTACATTTAGCTAGTGCCAGTATACTGAAGATTTGAGTTTTCCTTACCTCTTCATTAGCATAGTCAACCGCAAAAGTAGGTCCTGATTTTGATAGTTCGATCTCGATTTCATCGTACAGGTCAATAATTACACGATACATATTCTTCATTTCGTTGGGTAGTGATTCAAGCGGGCTCACATCCAACCTGGAATGATTAAGCATATGGGTAACTTTTCGTTGGGTTTGGGTCTGTCTCGATCTCAAAAGTGCGCATATGATGTACAAATTGATACGTGCATATATGATGCTCGTGACGAATTTTATCAAACCTTTGAATGACCGTTGTAAGGATTTCAACCTCGTCGTACGTGCCAAAATTATCGTATGTGTCGTCTAAGAGGGACAACATCGATATGATCTTGGTAAGTATGATTCTTGCCGAGCGATACCTGGGCTCGAAGTAAACCGCGTAGATCCAATAATAACACTCCACAACTCTGTCCCTGGCGTACCGAAATCTGGTGGGTACTTGCAGGCCTCCCCACCACCTAATGAAAACAAGTTGTCCTCTGAGTGTCACACATATAAACTAACTCATTGGAGTAATATATGTTGGTCGCATTAGGGCAACTCACTCTGTGATCTCGCACAGCTCTCTCTGATGGCATTTCTGCAGCTTGTTGAAGTCCAACTTTGCGAACCTTAGGAGTTTTTCATTGTTGAAGCCATGGTCGTCGGAGTAGAAGTCGATGTAGTGCCTAGTAAGTGTTCTGGGGACACATTTCCACAGAGGAAGGTTAAGGGAAAACTTCACTTGCTTTTGGAATTGGGAAGTGCACTTGGTGAGAATGGACTTTAGGTTCTTGGTTGCAAAGACCAGGGCTTTGTCCAATATGTCTTCTCCATGAACGGCAACATGTGTTGCCTCGTACAAACTTATCATCCCTTGTTCGTCCGATGCCAACGATTCCTTCAACTTTCCTTCATCATTGTCCATGAACTTTGTAAACATATCTGCAACCCACTATCGTTATAATTAGTAGAATAGCAACTTGTCGATTTAGTCGCGTTTTGAAAGAGGTTTTGAACATTTGTTTATATACACCTGGGGTAACATGAAGGCCTTGTTGTCTGAGAAGACGAAACCAAAGAGCCACATGGCAGAGATCCGCCTTCTCGTGGGTAAGGAATTTCTCTCCCAGTTCATGTATTTTCTGAAGTGATTCCTCAATCTTAATCTCGTAGTGATATCCCACACCTAATCGTTGGACTGCATCTATCAACTGGAGCTTGAGCCCAACATCGGTCTCCTCATCCTCATCATTAACTATCATCACCATCTTCTCACCTCTTCCTTCAAAGACTCATATTCGGTTTCTAGCATAGCTCGATGAGCACTCTAAAATGTAACAATTACATAAATTATTCAACGACAAAAAGAAAATAATTGAGGGTACTTTTGTGATTCAAGCCGGTTGAACCACTGGTTCGATAATGGTTAAAACAAAGTGGATCTAAATTCTAATAGAAGTGCATATTTGATCATATGTATACTATAGGCAAAGCAGTCAGAATCGCGATTTTATGTAAAATCGAAAATGAGGGTAAAATCGGAATCGTAAAATCGTTGGATTTTAAGGTCCATATAAAAATGAATACGGAATAATATTAGTAAGGAAAATCATGAATAACACAAAAGCACGTAACACTTACAATGATAATTTTTCAAGGTTAATGTTAAGATGTGGTGAATCGATGATGATTAATACGTTGATGTGAATTGATTATAGTCGATGGTGGTTAGTGTGAGAGAACTAGATGATGTTGGTGGACGAGAAGAAAGAGGGGCGTAATTTTGCGAATTCTGGAGAAAATAAGTAAAATTGACTCCAACGTTTGAATCATAAAATCGTAAGATTTTAAGGATTTAAATAGTGAATAGTGTAGGATTTTAAGGCCCATAGCTTCTATAGTGAAATCAGAATCTGAACAGATAGGTCAAATCGTAAAAAAAAAACGTAGGATTTTAAGATTTAAATCGAGGTTTTGACTACTCTGATTGTAAGAAGGCAAATCACATTGTAATAAACCACCAACTAGTTTCAATACTAATCACACAGTGACGCGAATAATTGACCTGAGCATCATCAGCTAAATCATCATGGCAGAGGAAGCGATCTCCCCATAGTGTGAGATGATAGCTAGCCGAGATACGATCCATGGCTTCGGCGGCTGCGTTTTCCGGCGGTGCTGCAACGGCGGCGGCGGCGGTGGCTGGCAGGGATGTTGCAGCAGCAGCCATTTTCTGGTTCTGTCTAAAGATTCGAAGGTGTGTTTGTTTTTGGGTTTGGATGTGTTGTGACTTAGATGTCGATCGATGGCCCAATATATATATAGATAGATATATTGTCGGCGGGTGTGGACTGTGGACTACACTGCTGAGTGCTGATTCACATGGAGAGTATTTATACGATGATAAGAATATTTTAAATTTCCACAATTGTTGAAACTTGAAAGTGAAACCGTTTACTATATTTTATCATTAACGGTGACAAGGATTTGATGTAATCCCTCGCCACATTTTTTTGGGTGGTGTACTGGTGGTGCTCAAATAAACTATTAACACAAATAATGCGGTTAATTAGACCTCACAATCGGATCGGGTTGGGTAATTTTGGATTGTACCAAAGTAATATATTGTCAAATCCTCCCATGTTTCAATGAAATGAAATACAAATTGCGCGAATCGTCAAAAAAGAAAAATTACAAGAGTAATACTATTACAGTTACAGGAAACACATGATATTTGATTATCCTTAAACTCCAAACATGTCATTCAAATCCTTGCGAATTTTTTTAAACATATCACCAATTTATGAGTGATTTTATCATTTTGGGAGTGATCTAAAATGAAACGGATCGACCTGCTAACCAACCCAACCCGGCCCACAAAAATCACGGATTATCGAGTTTGGATCATTCGAATTTTGGGTTGTAAAAAACTTCTACTTTACATACCGATCAACGGGTCGGGTTGTAATTTCACAGCTCCCACCGAACGCATAAAGACAACCCCACAACCAAACAACCGGCCGGCCTGTAATCATTTCTACTTGTCCAGGCCCGTCTGGGCCCAGTTATGTCCAGACACATGATTCGTTGGAATACGTTCGGCCCAACCAAAAGGTGAACAAAATGGAACGCTGCAAACTAAATCTAGGCCCAACCCAACTTTGTAAATAATTTTTTTTTTGAAGTAAACTTTGTAAATAATTGGACTGCGTGGATCGGCTCCGGATAGCATAACAACACCTAAGGTGTTGTTATTATAACAACAGGGGTATAAGGGTAACTGCACAATAATAACTGCACAATAATTAAATAATTGTTTTCTTTTACCTGGCATTAATTTTGAAATTCAAAAATAATAATAAAATTCATTGAAGCGCGCGTTGAGACATTTCAGTTTTCCGCTTTCCCCTTTCCCCTTTCCCCTCTGCTCACGAACTGCTCACGAACTGCTCTCCGACGGGACGTCTGCTTCGGTCTCCCTGTTCTCGCCACCAAATTTGCATCTGCATCGAGCGATTTCGTCTGCGGCTTGTGGATTTCCTTCGCGCGATTCTGTTTCCTTCGTCGCCGAAGTGATTTTCGAGGTATGCCGGTGATTTCCTCCGATAAACTGGAACTGTCTTCTCCTCCGTCGTCAGTTTTGGTTTGCGAAGTCGCCGTTGTCGTTTAGCGTCGCCGGAGTTCCACTTGTATGGTGTTAGTTTGGCGTCGCCGTTTTCGTTTTCGTTAGCATTGTCATTGCTTGCTTCTGCTATTGAATTTACCACCTTCGTTTTCATGTTTGCCCTCTGTTACTTTCGTTTTCCAGTTTTCTGCGATGTTTTGACGCATGCAGTCTAAATTTGTTGAAGGAGACGAGGAAATTTCATAGTTGTGCGTTCTGGTTAGGTTTTGTTGGATGTTTCTTCATTTTTGTGGTGTGCTTTGATTATTTTAGGGTTTCTGGTTTCTCATGAGTCGTTTGTGGTGTTGTTTAGTAGTTCTGTTGTTTTTTTTCTATATTTTGGTGGTGCGCTTTGTGTTTGGTGACAGTTAGTGTGTTTGTGGGTTGGATTGGGGCCTTTCTGGAGGGTTTTAATAAAACTATTGTGTATTTTAGGGTTTCTGGTTTCTCATGAGTCGTTTGTGGTGTGCTTTGTGTTTGGTGACAGTTAGGGTGTTTTGTGGGTTGGATTGGTGCCTTTCTGGAGGGTTTTAATAAAACTATTGTGTACTTTCAGGCTACTGTTGGTGGTTCTTTTAAAAGGTTTTGTGGTTTGTGTTTCGGATTTCACAGTTTGGTTTAGAAGATTTACTGGTGTGCATTTGCAGTTGTTGTTTGTCTCCTTTACATCTGATTATTGAGTCGTTTGTGGTGGTGTTCAGTAGTTCTGTTGTTTTGTTCTTTTTTTTTTGGTGGTGCGCTTTGTGTTTGGTGACATTTAGGGTGTTTGTGGGTTGGATTGGGGCCTTTCTGGTGTTTTTCCAGGGTGATGTTGGTGGTTCATTTGGAGTTGTTGTTTGTCTGCTTTAAATTTGATTATTGGATTGTTTTCATGGGTTTACAGTTTGCATTAGGCCCTTAATGGTTTGGATTTTATATGTTCTGGTATGAGATTGCTTATGTTGGTTTGTGTTTTGGTTGCTTTGTAGGCATGGCACCTGCTAAGAAACGTGCAGTAAAGGGGAAAGAAAAGGAAAAAGTTCCAACACCTAAGCAAGAGAAAGATGGTGCAGTAAAGGGGAAAGAAAAAGAAAAAGTTGCAACACCTAAGCGAGAGAAAGATGGTGCTTCTTCTGTGCCTGGAAAGCCGGATAAGAGGCATCGTAGTAATACTAATCGTATTCTTGGCATCATGGAAGCTGACAGTACAAGTGAAGAAAAACTGCAGATGCTTGATCCTCTGGGTTTTAGGGGTGTGTCGAGGGTTAAGCTTACGAGACTCCCGGATAATTTTATTGAATGGCTTTGCAAAAGCTTTGATGTGAGTTCAAGGTCTTTCCCGCTGCTACGGTCAGGGAAGTTTAGAATTGGAGAGGCAGATGTGGAGAGAGTCTATGGTTTGCCGCGTGGACCGTATGTTGTTAAGCTGGATATGTTCAGTGCAGCCCAGAGGCACAGGTGGGGAATTGAGTTAGGGCTTTCCAATACTAAGAAAGGAAAGGCGTCATTGGCAAATGTTAAACTGGCATTGGAAGAGGAGAGGGACAATAAGAAGTGGAGGGATCTTTTTGTACTGTATGCAATGGAGGCAGTTCTGTGTCCCAGTGGAAATTTGAAGATTAACCTCTCCTATGCTGGTTTTTTGCAAGATGAAATGGTTGCTGACTTCACCCAATATAATTGGTGTAAGCATGTGGCTGACCATTTTAATGACAGTATGGTTGAAGTGGTTCAATCAAAGTCAAAGTTCCCTGGTGACGTTCATCTTCTTTTTGTAAGTGAATAAATATACCCCTTTTCGAATTTTGGTTTACTGTTTCATTTATGGTTTGTTTATTGACGAATGTGGTGTGGTTGAAGATGTTTATGGTTTGTTTAAGAGTTTTAATGGTTTGCTTTTGCCCCCCCCCCTGTGTTATAATGTTTCTGGTATTGTTTTTCATTTATGGTTTGTTTATTGACTAATGTGGTGTGGTTGAAGATGTTTATGGTTTGTTTAAGAATATTTATGGTTTGCTTTACCCCCCTTTGTTATAATGTTTCTGCTATTGTTTATCATTTATGGTTTGTTTATTGACGAATCTGGTGTGGTTGAAGATGTTTATGGTTTGTTTAAGAATATTTATGGTTTGCTTTTGCCCCTCCCCCCCCCCCCCCTGGTTGTGTGGTGTGTATTATAATCTTTCTGGCACAGTTTGTTTGTGGTTGCTTGACTTCTGTCTGTTTGTATATGTGGCAGATTTCGATTCTTGACCGTGTGAAGAACCCCCCTGAGCTGCCCATACCGACCTGTAAGCATAGGTCGTACAAAGTCGCAAGTGCTGCTTTTCAAGTACTGATGGACGAAGGTCATCTCAATATTGGTCATCGAGATGTAGTGATGGAAGAAGAAGCAACCTCCAGTCAACCAATGGGACGAGAACGTGTGCTGGGTTCAAAGAGGAAAAGGCCGGTAGATGATCTTGATATGGTGAGGGAAGGGGATCTTCCGAAGCTTCCCCATCTTGACCTCAACTTGGATGGTGTTCATTCGGTTGAAGAAGTGAGTGATTTTTTCTGTGTTATTCGTTTTATGTCTTTCTTTAGAGTACTTTCAGTGTGCTTTACAAGTATAGTGGTTTGCATTAGTTTGTTTACGGAATACTTTATTTTATTCATGTGCTGGTTAGTTGTGTTTTCTGTTGTTTGTTCTTTGGCTTGCTTTAGTGTACTTGTGGTTTCTATTAAAAGAATAGTGGTTTGCATTACTTCGTTAAAGGAATATTTTATGGTACTCATCGTTTGGTAGGTGTTTTTCTGTGAGAACTCAAACATATGTGGTTCGTATAAGTGTGTTTTAGGTGTTCATTAAAAGGAATGTGAGATTCTTTAGAAGGTTTATGGTTTGCTTTTGGGCTGTTCAGTAACTTTGGGCTGTTTTCGTGTTTTTGTAGGCATATCAGTTGAAGAATGACATGGAAAGTTATAAGAGGGCTTTGTTGAGGATGGCTGCTCATTACAGTTCGAGCATTGAACAAGTTGATGATCATATAAAGATGCTGGAGGGGCAGCAACCAGAGGATAGTCCTGAAGATAATGTCGATTTCACTGATAGAGTTGATGATGTTTCTGTTGCTAAGGGAACCAATGATGTCGGTCGCAATGCATCTGCTGCCAATGCTGATGATGAGACTGGTGCTAACAGTCCAAAGTCCCCGGGTCTTGATGATTTGTCAATGGAGATGGATAAGGATGGTGCTGGTAGTGTTGATGTTGTGGTGCCAGATGTTGGTCACAATGATCCTGCTGGCACTGCTAATGATGATACCTCTCCTAAGGGAGTGTTAGATTCGGAGGGACTTGATGATCATCTTGATAATCTGACAATGGAGATGACACAAAAAAGTGTTGATTCTGAGAATGCTAAGAAGGTGATGGAGATGGACAGCTGTGAGGAAAAGGGACAAGGTGATGATGGAGATGACAATGTTGATGCTGCTAAGTTGGATAACTTGGTTGAGAAGGTCGTAAAGGTATTTTTACTGTTTTGTGTTTGAATATTTGTGGTGTGGATTATACTGTTTTTGGTTTGTTTGTCATGTCTTTTGTAGTTGGTTGTTTTGCATTTGTTAGTGGTGTGGTTTACATATATCTGGTTTTGTTAAACACTTTTGTGGTTTGGTTTCTGTAGTCTGCTATGGGGGATGTTTGTGAAGATGTGGTGGTTGATGAGAAAAGGAAAGAAGCTGATTCTGAGAATGCTAAGAAGGTGATGGAGATGGACAGCTGTGAGGAAAAGGGACAAGGTGATGATGGAGATGACAATGTTGATGGTGTTGATGCTGCTAAGTTGGATAACTTGGTTGAGAAGGTCGTAAAGGTATTCTTACTGTTTTGTGTTTGAATATTTGTGGTGTGGATTATACTGTTTTTGGTTTGTTTGTCATGTCTTTTGTAGTAGTTTGTTTTGCATTTGTTAGTGGTGTGGTTTACATATATCTGGTTTTGTTAAACACTTTTGTGGTTTGGTTTCTGTAGTCTGCTATGGGGGATGTTTGTGAAGATGTGGTGGTTGATGAGAAAAGGAAAGAAGCTGATGCCGGTGAGGTGCTTGAGGGTGGTGATGGTCGTGGAGATTTAACATTGAGTCAGCTAGTTAGGGAGGGAAAGGTAATTTGTTATACAAAGGTAATTTGTTGTACTATGTTTCAGTTTTGGTTTGTGTTAGTTGTTTTTAGTGTTGTTTTATCTAATTTGTGGGTTGCTTTAAAAATCAGAAAAAATTTAAAGTGAAGAATGCAGGAAGCTCATCCGGTGTTGATATTGATGTGTTGAAGGGTGCTGTGTTGCGATATGCAAGGGATTCGAATAACTTGTAAGTTAATGTGTATAGATTTCATACATATGCGGTTGTTTGTATATATTTTTTTATATAGTGCTTATTAGTACTTTTCTAATGCCGACTGTTTTGTTTGTTATGGATTATGAAAAATAGGAAGGAAATCCTTTTCAGTCGCATTGATGGATTCGATTGCTTGTATAGAAAGGACACAGAGACTTTGGCACATGGGAAATGTGTAAGTGTGGATGTTATTGACTGCTATGCTGCCTATCTGAATCGGGAGCAAGTGAGAAGAGGGCAACTGAAAAGATGGGTGTTCTATTCAGGGCTGGCGGTGAGTTACATTTTCTGCTAGTTCTGTTTTGTTTTAGGGTTTTTGTGGTGTGCATTATAATAGGTCTGGTTTGGTTTAAGGGTTTTGTGTTGTGCATTATAATACGTCTGGTTTGGTTTAGGGTTTTTGTGGTGTGCATTATAATACTTCTGGTTTGTTTTAGGGTTTTTGTGGTGTGCATTATAATACGTCTGGTTTGTTTTACTGTGTTTATGTTGTGTTCTACCTTGTAGCAAAGAGTGCAGGGGATAGTGAAGAACGAAGGACCACTGCCTAATTTTTTTGAAGAGACTGATGAAATTATTACAAGTTGCAAGTGGATACCAGATGGTTTGGATTTCTCACAATGTGATTATGTATGTATTTTTTTAGTCAGATTTGCTAGATTGTTTCATGTGTGTTTTTTCTTCATTGTGCTTTTGGAGTACTGACTTGTTTTTGTTCTGCATGCAGTGGATGTTCCCCCACTGTTCTGATGACCACTACAGGATGTATGTAGTGAATCTGAAGAACAAACGGTATGATTATCTTGACAGCCTTTACCCTGACGACCTTGATTCCAAGTTTCGTGCTGTTGCGGATATGGTGGTCCGCTATGCCACAGAATACATTCCTGCCTGCAGAAAAGAGCCCTTCAAATTTGAAGAATTCAAGTGGGTTAGACAGCGAGGGGTGAGACAACGTGGTGGGATTGACTGTGGTGTTTTTACTATGAATTTTGCTGAGTTTTGGGATGGCAAACTGCATCCAGCTATGAGGAATTGGCAAAGACAAATCAATCAGAGGCGGGATGAGATCACATTAACATTGCTGCTGAACAAGGAGAACAGTGTACTTGAAGAGGTGAAGAAGAAGAGTTTGGAGTTTGATCGCAAGGTGGACTAGCTGATTTTAGCATGCATTTGCAAGAACAGTTTCAGATTTCAGTGTGTTAATATGTGTTTTAGTGTGTTAATGGTGTTGATTAAGAGGATTTGTGTTCGTCGTGTATGGTGTGTATTATAAGACAAGTGGTTTGTGTTAATACATAAGTGGTTTGCTTAATGAGTGTTCTGGAAAGTTTCCATATGTTTGTGGTTTGGTTTTGTTAAGAGGTTTCGAAGTTTGTTTTCTTTCCTGTATGGTGTGGTTTGTAGTGTTTATGGTTTGGATTAGGTGGTCTGTGGTGTGGATTGTAGCGTTTTTGGGTTGGTTTAGGTGGTATCTGGGTTGTTTAACCTTGTTCGGTGTGCATTGTGGTGTTTATGGTTTGGATTAGGTGGTCTGTGGTGTGGATTGTGGGGTTTTTGGGTTGGTTTAGGTGGTATCTGTGGTTTGTTTAACCTTGTTCGGTGTGTATGGTGGTGTTTATGGTTTGGATTAGGTGGTCTGTGGTGTGGATTGTGGGGTTTTTGGGTTGGTTTAGGTGGTATCTGGGTTGTATTCAACTGTATCTGTGTTGATCAAATATTATCAACAACCTGCAACTGTTCATATTTGTCTCATAGTTGTCATTGAAATCTAAAAGTTTATGACAGAAAAAAAACACGGATAACAACAAGGAAACTAATCACTCATTGTTGCTTGTTGGCGGCCTGTTCATCAATTCTTTGCTTTCTAGCCCTCTCCAGTGCTACCTCAAGTCCACCTCTTGGCCTCTTCTTTGATTTCCATGGGTCTTTTCGAGCCTTGAATCCCTTCACATTGGCATACTTGTCATTTGTAGCTGAAGCAGCAGCGCTTTGTGAGGGTGATGTATTGGTGGTTCCATCTGTTGAAAAAGCAATATGCAAGATACTGGTGAACATAAGTAGGGATTAAGCAATTAGTGGATTGGATTAAGATGTTTATGGTTTGCATTAGATCATTTGTGGCTTGGATTAAGCAATTACTGGTGAATATAAGTAGGGATGCTAACAAGATGTGTGAAATTACCAGGTACTGTTTGCTAAGTTTCTTGAGTCTGAAGGCTTTGGAAAGCTAGTTTAGTGAGCTCTGCAATCTTCTCCTTAACCATTGAGAAGACCTTGTCATTCATTGAGACTTTTGTTGCTAGGATAACCATGCTAGCACACAGTTCTTGATACCTCCCTGCATAAGTATCTGTTGCAGCACATTCTGTTGTGTTTATTGTGAACTTCTCTCCAGATTTGGCATCTCTCGTCCATCGTGGCAGAATGTATTCCTTAGGGATAGTCAATTGCTCAATATCATCACCATTGAATCCAACCATCTCTATCTGCCTGATTACATGTCTGCACAACCAGCCTGAACTTTCAAACAAACGACATGAGCACTTGTATTTCTTCTCCTCTTTGTTCACTAACACGACTCTTTTGCCGAATCCTCCTAGTTTCTTCACTTCATAAGCTGTCATTCCATCTCTATCCATAGATTCATTCCGGAACACAAAAAAGCAAGGCTTTCTGAATACTCCTCAAGGAAAGAACTGTAGATCTTAGTTGTGTATAATTTTGCGACTTGCTGAACAAGTGGGCTTCTGTCATACCTGTTGGAAGATGACATACAACATACAATCATTCATAAAACATCTTGTCTACATTAATGATTTTATGGTATGTATTGTACTGTTTGTGGTGTGGATTGTGGTGTTTATGGGTTGTATTAGGTGGTCTGTGGTGTGGATTGTAGGGGTTTTGGGTTGGTTTAGGTGGTATCTGGGTTGTTTAAGCTTTTGCGGTGTGCATTGTGGTGTTTATGGTTTGGATTAGGTTGTCTGTGGTGTGGATTGTAGGGGTTTTGGGTTGGTTTAGGTGGTATCTGGGTTGTATTCAACTGTTCTGTGGATGCATTCTACAGTATAAAAAGTTCAAATAAAGGAAGTAATACGTACATGTTGTTTGGGACTGTGTTTGCCATTTGATAATCCATGTCCATTTCGTCTGATCTTTTCCGTTCGAGCAACTTGTTGAAGTATGTGAAGAACTCAACTAGGTTGTCATCTGGTTGAAGGTAGTTTCGGAGGTTGCTGTTACAAGACTCACTCAGCTGTGAGCTTCGCATACCAGCTGTGAAGTGGTCCTTAATCCATGCTGAAGACCACTGTTTTCTCACCTTGTAAATTGAATCCAACCAGTTCCTTGGATTGGTGCCTTCTTCTGGATAATATGTGTCTAGCAACCTTGACCAATTGTACTCAAATTCTTCCTCATTTTCTACTCCAAAAGTGACATATTGTAGATCTTCTAGAATGTTTGTGTTTGTGGTGTCGAGATGCTTCATTGCATTCTGCTTGATATGAAAAGTACACAAGCCATGGAATGCTTCAGGAATGACGGATCTAATCCCAGCGGCGATTGCAGCAGCTTGGTCGGTGAATATTGATGTTGGTCGGCTGCCTGACATACATTTCAAGAATGCATCGAACAACCACTTGAATGTAGCGGTTGTTTCATCATATAGGAGAGCAGCCCCGAAGATGCAAAGTGCACGATGGTGGTTGAAGCCAACAAACAAAGCTGTAAATTAAAAATAAAAAAAGAACAACATAGAATTAAACATTGAAACAAACAAAGGCTGTCTTTTTTGATATATATGGTGTGCTTCAGGACGTTTTTAGTATGGTTTAGGAGGTTTGTGGTATGCATTGCGTAATGTTTGGTTTGCATTCAATTTCGAAATATCAAGAAAATTATCTAGTGCAAGGAATCCTTCTTAATGCAAACCACAAACCTTTTAATGCACACCACAAATCTTATAAAACAGACCACAAACCTCACAAAGCAAACCACAACATTTGCGGAAGCAGACCAGAAATCTATTAATGCAAACCACAAACCTCACAAAAGAAACCACAAACCTCACAAAGAAAACCACAAACCTCACAAAGCAAACCAGTGCAAGGAATACTGACCTAGTGGACGATAATTCTGGTTTGTCCTGTATGTGGTGTCGAAGCTGATCGTATCTCCGAAGCAACTGTAGTCAAACCGCATTCTTGCATCAGCCCAGAATATACTTGCAATATCTTCGTTACTATCTACCTCAATTTCATAGAAGAATGATGGATTCTTGTAAGCTTCACGGCGAAAATGTGTAAGAAGTATAGTTGCTTCGCCTGGTTTCATTGATTTCTGCCTTGTCCCTGTGATATAGTTCTTCAGATCATGAAGGGTAAAAGGTACATTCTCCCTCCCCCCTGAAGTTGTGGTGAACAACTCATATGATTTCCGTAGTGAAACTCCACAATCTGCATGCACTTTTGCGACCATTGCATGCATTTCTGAGATCCCCTTGTTCGACCTCAAGAGATGTTTGAATTTTGGAGGGAGGAGATCATGGTTGTGTTCTGTTATCCACTTGTCCAGCAGTCATTCATCCTTCTCGATATCATATCTGAATTTGATTATAGCTGGGCAGCCAACTCTAGTTTCTGGTACAGCACGTTGATAAGCCTTCACATCTATTGATCCTTTATTCTTGGGATTTGACTTGCTTGTGGTCTTGTATCCTTCTTTGCTGCAGCAATACCTAGCATATCGTGCTGTTTTGGTTGGCTGTCTTTTTGTAGAACGTTTGACAGCTCCCATGTCCCTCACGCTGAAGCCAAGGTCGTGAGCATAGTTCTTGTAGAATTGTTTTGCTTCCTCAATGGTTTTGAATGCCAACCCCAAACTAGTGTAGTCTGACTCGGACCTGTTTGATGTCACACCTGTAAGCAATGATGAAAGAAATGAGCACTTGATCATTTCATCTTGCGATAATTTTTGCTAGAAAAGTGTAAAGTGGTTTGGGTTGTAGTTATTCATGATGCTTTTATGACATTTATGGTTTGCATTACAGTGTATGATTTTTTTTACAAACAGATTGGGGAATGTAACGATTAACGTTTTAATGGTGTGTATTGAAGGTGTTTTGGTGCGTTTAAGAAGTATTGTGGTTTGTTTTGGGAAGAATGTGGTGTGTTTGGCGATGCTTTTGGTATCGTTTGTGGGATTTTTGTGGGCGGTTTAATGATTTCATCTTGCAATGATATTTGCTAGAAAAGTGAAAAGTGGTTTGCATTGTAGTTATTCATGAATCTTTTATAACATTTATGGTTTGCATTACAATGTGCTTTTTTTACAAACAGATTGCAGAATGTAACGATTTAGGTTTTAATGGTGTGCATTGGAGGTGTTTTGGTGCGTTTAAGAAGTATTGTGGTTTGTTTCTAAAGTGTTTTGGTTGATAGTCTCTTTTTTTCCTGTGGTTTGTTTTGGGACGAATGTGGTGTGTTTGGCGATGCTTTTGGTATCGTTTGTGGGATTTTTGTGGGCGGTTTGATTGGTAGTGCTTATGATATGGTAAATGGCTTGTATAAGCGTGATTGTGGTGCTCATTGTAAGAAAACAGGAAGGATTGAGTTGAGCGTACCTTCTTCTTGTTCATTGTTGCCACTGTTAGTGGAAATAGAGGTTTCCAGCTGATATCCAACTTCTGTTGCATTTTCAGAAGATGTTGCAATTTGCAGGAGTTGTTGAGCATCTACAGAACCAACAGAAACTTCATCTACACGATTCTCGTCCATCGTCAATGTCTTAGCTGCGATCAGGAGCTTGCTCAGCCGTCGCCGCCGTTGCTGTAGCTGCTGCGATCAGATCTCGTCGCCGTTGCGTTGCCGCCGTTGCTGTAGCTGCTGCGATCAGATCTCGTCGCCGTTGCTGTAGCTGCTGCGATCAGATCTCGTCGCCGCCGTTGCTGTAGCTGCTGCGATCAGGATCTCGTCGCCGCCGTTGCTGTAGCTGCTGCGATCAGGCTCTCGTCGCCGCCGTTGCGTCGCCGCCGTTGCTGTAGCTGCTGCGATCAAGCTCTCGTCGCCGCCGTTGCGTCGCCGCCGTTGCAGTAGTTGCGTTGCTCCGATGAGGATTCGTCGCCCTCGTTCAGCCTCGGCGCCGCGCGATTGGACAGAGAGAGAAACGGAGAGAGAAACGAGCTGGAAATTTTCGGACAAAAGGAGCTGGAAATTTTCGGAAAAGGAGCTGCCAATTTTTGGTAGGACAAAAATGCCCTTCCTTTGTATTTTACCCTAGTCAACGCATGATTTTCAAAAGTATGCAGAATGGTGGGTTCCTATTGGTCCACCTATGTTGTTGTTACTATAACAACAAATATGGTGTTGTCACCATATCCGCTCCCGAGATCCAGCGATTCTCGATTCTGCGATTGTTTATTTTATGAGCATATTAAAGTTTTTCTTTTGAGGACCATAAACTAGTTTAATTTGGTACATGGGTTGATGGGAACAGTAACTTATAGATACTAATGCGGCGTTGGTATCGGTATTTGTGATATACCGAACATCGTATTGAATTTGTTGATATTTGGTATTATCGAATTTACATTTTTTGGGGGATTGAGAATGATATTGAATTTCAAGTGTTATTTGATATTAGAGATTATGAGATTGGGATTGGTATATACCGAAAACTCGATCAGTACTGAAATATAGTGCTTATGGGTTGCTGAGTCGTTCCATGTTTGAGTTT
Organism: Linum tenue; assembly: GCA_946122785.1. Classification (NCBI taxonomy): domain Eukaryota; kingdom Viridiplantae; phylum Streptophyta; class Magnoliopsida; order Malpighiales; family Linaceae; genus Linum; species Linum tenue. The sequence goes on from CAMGYJ010000007.1 coordinate 1,389,037, forward strand.
GTTGGTTTAGTTGTTAATTTGCTTCTTAGGCACCACACTTTTCTAGTGTACTGTTAACTTGTTATTATACTTGAGATTTTTTTCCATTTGGTTTGTACTAGTGTTGGCACCACATCATTGTTTGTTTTTGTATGTTTTGACTTTTGAGAATGGTTTGTAGGGCTAGTATTTGCTATATTTGATTTGTAATTTGAAGAAAAGTAATTTGGTATCTCGTATATCTCGATACCGAACAAAATTTTATGGAGTGAGGATGAGAAACCGAATCTATTTTTTCGATTGAGATTGTAATTAATTTTAGAATACAATTTGATATTCATAATTTTGATATTTGGTCTCGGGATGCTATTTGATTCCCACCCTAGATACGAATATTATGATTGCCCTCCACGTGTGACCAAATTTTGGTTAAGGGTAAACTCCTGGCATATCAGACTGACACTAAACTTTTCTCGTTGAGCTAAAAACCATATGATAATCTCATATTTCCCCCACAGATTATTGAACCCAGATCTAGCCTTCCCCATCACTTTTGACCACAAAAAGATTCTGGTCAATGTGCCACCCACGGGCAACGATATAACCCATTAAATAATTCAGATCCTAAAAGCGGCACAAAATTGTCTAAAATGGAATCTTTCGTCGATAGTTCGATTGTATAGAAACTATTGTCTTTTATTATAGACCGTCATGTAATTCGATTTTCCTGGTTACCGTCTTCTTAACATATCTTGGAGAAAAACATAGGGAAAAGAAAAAAATTAAGCCAAAATAAGAGGAAAAGTTAGGCTGGTCCGATATGGACTCTACATCTATAAAGAATGCAAGATGCCTCCACTGTGAATTATCGCTAATTTGATTGCATAGAGATAATCGTGTTTGGATATATACAATCATGTAATATGATTTTCTTGGTTAGGCTCCCTCCAACCATGAGAGTCAAAATCCCAAAAATGTAAATTTGAGAGGCCATTCTTCTCCAACCATCCAAAAATGATGAGCTAAAAATGAGAGAGATCAATTTGGGGGGACTAAAAATGGGAGGGAGAGTGTGCAAATGTGTAAAAAATAAGCGGTCATATTTTAACACCTATATTTCAACGGTCATAAAAATGGCTATAAAAATACGGTTATAAAATTTCATACTTCTCTTATGTCTTTATCATTAGTTTCTGCACAACTCATTCAAGCATAAACCAAAATTCTTTCAACTCTCACTCCTACACTCTCTCATTCTTTTCCGTTTCCGAAAGCAAGCAAATGACGTCCTCCAGCAGAGGAGATGGTTTTATCGGGAAGAAGACATATTGATATTATTGTCTACGGCTTGAATAAGAGTATAAGAAAATGCGACGGTCGACCACCAACCAAAAATGCTTAAAGTTTTGGGAAAGAGTTTGGGAGGAGGCTAATCGGCTTGATATTGGTACTAAATATCTAAAGGATCACACTCTAGATGCTTTGGAAGGTGGATGGAGACTTATTAAAAAGAAATCATGCACCTTTTGAAAAATGCTTTGGCGAAGACAAAGAGGAGTCAACCGAATGGCACAGTAATAGAATAACAACTATTTTTCGATAAAAAAATTATGCTCGAATAAAAAAAATTCTTTGAAAAATTTGTTTCACTTAATAATGACCAACTATGAAAAAAGTTAACATGTCTCGGAGAGTCTTACCATCTCCGAGAGTCTTACTATCTTCTTCACATATCTCAGAGAAAAACATAGGGGGAAATAAGGTGGGACGAGAAGAAAAGTGCATGACGAACGACCAGCTGCGTGTCGCCACAAAAGACCAACAACCAAAAAATTATGCGTTGGACACCAGTTCCTCAAGGATTGTAAAGATCGAATAGAAAGTTGTATCGAAAAAGTTAGTAATATGATGTTTTTATCGATATCATTGTTCGACCGTTTTATATACCGATATACTGACCTGAACTCCAATGGACAAATTTTTCGGTCACGTCACCGGTACCATACATTTTCTTACAAACACTACATTTCATAGCATCTCCTAGAACGAATAATTCCGCAACGAATACTTCTGAGATGCCCTCATAAAATTCTCCAAAAACAAATAAAATTAAAAGTCATATCATCTTACAATCAAGCCAACAAAAACTATTGCATTTCCTTTGATTAGTCTTCGTTTCTTGTTTGATTTGCTAAATAGTCAAATACTTAACATGATTATGGGCAAACAAAATGAATAATAACATACAAACAAAGAAAAGCAAAATGGTGCATTCAATGATACACAAACAAACAAAACTGCAAAAGTGAAAGCCAAAACAAGCTCAGATAACAGGAAAGAAAGAAAAAAACAGAGGATGTAATGCAAATAAAGTGGAGCTAAAAATGGAGGAACTCATCTAGTCTTCCTCTCCTTATAGTCATCCACCACAGTCACTGGAATCGATAACGGTGGCTTTCTCTGAGAAAGAGAAAGAGGAAAGGTTGGGGGGTTTGAACTTTGAATTCACACCCTGTGCTGTCACTGTGTGAAGAGAAAGAGATAAAAAGGATAGGGGGGGAAAAAGGCCTAGAGAGAGAGAGAGAGGAAAGCTTGCCTTAAATTACGTTTCCCGTTTGCTGAAGAAAGGGGGAGAGAGACAGAGAGAGAGAGACGATGGTGGGCTCAGGAGGAGGAGGAGATAGGAGCAGCAAAGAAGCGGTGGGGATGATGGCACTTCATGAAGCACTCAGGGCCGTCTGTCTCAACACAGACTGGATTTACTCTGTTTTCTGGACTATTCGTCCTCGCCCGTACTCAACTCTCTCTGTCTCCCCTGCTTTTTTCTCTCTCGATTTGAGCTGTTTCCTTAAAATGGGTAACCAAAGCAAGGGCTAAAAATCGTTCCTTTCTCTTTGTGGCAGGAGGGTCAGGGGAGGCAATGGTTGCAAGGTTGGGGACGACAATGGAAGCTTGTAAGTTTCCCCTTCTCCTTCCCCTGCACCACAAAGCTCTGTTTTTTTGTTCCCATTTTGCTCTTTGTGGGTTCCCATTTTTCCTGTTTTGCTTCCCCATTCTTTTGTACTACTCTGTTTGGTCTACAGAGAGAACAGAGGCGACCCTCTGTTTGGTATCTGGTTTAATCCCACAACCGATTAGTACGATATGGTATCGTACTAATTGATCATGATTAACAGAAAGTTTTTGAATTTGAAGGATGTTGATGTGGGAAGATGGATATTGCCGAGGAAGAACGGGAGGAGATGGATTCGACGACAGCATTGATCATGGGGAAGAAGATCCTGTGCGCAAAGCATTCAGCAAAATGTCTATCCAGTTATATAATTACGGAGAAGGGTGGGTACTCCGTAAAGTGTCTTTCTTTCTCTTTTCTATCTTTGTTGTGATTGATTGAGTCATTTGGGTTGTGATTCTGTGTTTTCATGAGCAGGTTAATGGGGAAGGTTGCTTCAGATAAGTGCCATAAATGGGTGTTCAAGGACCCATCTGAATCTGAACCAAATGTCGCCAACTACTGGCAGAGCTCTTTTGATGCTGTATGTAATACTAATTGACTGATTATATCATTAGATGTTGGGATTTCTTTGTCTACAAGTTTCCATTTGTTATTTGGATCGTATTTGTGAACTCTGTAATGGAGATCAAGCTGGTGAGATTAGCCATCCAAGTTATAGTAACAAAAGTACCAACTTAACCATCTGTATTCAATTTAATCGATATAACCGGTTAGTATGTTCTCGTTGTAGCTTGCATTAGTATAATTCTATGGCTGAAGCTTGACTAAGATGGGCTTGTTTTGGTGTATTTCTTATGCAGCTTCCCACTGAATGGACTGATCAATTTGATTCTGGGATTCAGGTTAATCGCAAATCATGATTGTGTAAACTTGATAACTGTGTTCTGTAAACTTCAAATCTGACATGTTTTTTTGGTGACAGACCATTGCTGTGATTCAAGCTGGCCATGGCCTACTCCAGTTGGGTTCCTGCAAGATTGTGAGTACTCTTTATCTTTCTTTCTGAATGTTCTGTAAGTGCCATAAATTTGGTGTGCATCTCATGACTGAAATTTGGTTTCTTGTTTGCTTATCAGATAGCTGAAGACCTGCATTTTGTGCTGAGAATGAGGCACACATTTGAGTCACTAGGCTATCAATCAGGCTTCTACATCTCCCAGCTCTTCTCCTCCACCACCACCAGAAACAACAATTCTTCATCACCTTCAATCCCATCCAAGCCATCTCTAATGATCCCCACCCGGGCTCCCCCGATTTTCAACTGGGGCCATGGCCAAAGGCCACTCCCACCATCTGCAGCAGCTTCCATGCTCCCCAACTTCCACAACCCAGAAAGTCGATCAATGGGGTTCCCAACACAAGGGAAAGAAGAGCCACCACCACCACATATGTTCCTGCTCCCACATTCGTCGCCTTCCCCAGCGTCGGAGCACAATCGAATGGAGGGGATGATGATGGGGACAGGAGGGGAGCATGAGAGCGACATCAAGTGGCCTAATGGCTTGTCTTTCTTCAGTGCACTGACTGGAAGAACAGACGTGGATGCCAAGCTCTTGTCTGGAACCAACAACAGCTCTGAAGCTTCTGAGATGCATGATAGTCATCCATTTTCGTCGTCTGGCTCTCGACCGGATGGCTGTCCCAGCTCAAGAAGCTACTTGGAATGATTAAGGAGAGTACTGTAGTAGGGTTTCTTTGTTGTTGAGCTTTTGTTTCCAGGTTCAGTTTTAGACAAACTGTAGCAGTAGTACTGTACTTTTGCTAGTTTCTTATCATATAGCTGGTGTTTCTAATTTGATAATCCTAAGCTTAGGGGTTAATACCACTATGAATGTCTGAATCATGCTCAGATTATCATATGTAGTGTGTCAAATTTTTGAAACGAGATGAAAGTCCAGAATACACAAGCTACATGTCGCTAGATTTCAACAGTTGACCAGACTATGATTTATTTTCTTCGTTGAAGTCGATGTATCATATGAGACGTGACTCGAACATGTCTAGTTTTGAAGGCTCTGTGGCTAGGGAATGAACGGTGGAGGAAATGATGACACCAATACTGATCAGACCAATTCAATACTCTGAAGAATCCTTCTCTTTGTTATCTAATTAGTATAATAAAATTAGGGTTTTGAAAGTTTGTTTTAGATCAAATTGGCATTGGGTTTCTTACTTATGTAAGTCGTCCACATGATGTTGTTGCAAGGACCAGTGGACGACACAGCTCCCAAAATATACTCTTTTGAGTTAGGATTTCTATATAGAAAGCTAACTAGAGGAGAGACCACCGGGGAGACAGGATGTGGAATGGATGGTCAAGCAAAAAAAAAAAAAAAAAAATCAACAAGTGCTAAATCGTAATTAATTAGGGTTATCATGAATCAGCATGATGTCAGGAATCAAAATCCAGTAATACTATATGTCTATATTGGATGTTGTACCAGAAAAGATAAATATTTGCGAATAATTTGTGGTTCAATCATAGTTTAATCCATTCGTATCGATAAATTTATATACTCGCTTGAGCTTTGATAGCCGATTTTTTCAACGGACCGACCGATATAGTTTAGCAAACATTGGTTTGTATATTAGCATTATTTTCCTCTGGTTTGCAGATACATGTAAGAGAATCGAGTTTTTTTAAAATGCGATTTATCATAACAATTCGAGTTATCTGTTGGAACAACTAGGTGAGTTATTAGATGGTAATATTGTATTCGTATAGTACACAAGGAGAGTTACGTGACTCAAATCCTCTTCCTCAAGGTTCTATTCTTGTTACTTTAGGTACCGTGTTATTCCAATAACTTAAGTTGTTGGGAGATACCAATAACAATGATCTTGTAGGGATTCGAACTTGTAATTTCCGTTGAAATGCTCTTATACAAATAACGAAAAATTATGTGATACAAATAGTTCAAGTTATCCACACCCCAAATGTGAGAACTTATATCATTTCCTTACACCACGATGGAAAACGTATTTTGACAAGCTTATATTCATGTCTTGAGGGCTGGATGAAATCCTTCTCTACATGTCAAAAGAAGTGTTTCTGAATTCTGATGAGCTATCAAGAAGGAACATAATCTTCAAACTATTGAGTAGTCCCACAAAGAGGACTCTTTTGGGATCAAGTCCCCCTCCTCAAAGAGGAATTTTTTTTGTGTCGTCTCCCTTTTGGTCTTCTTTTGGGAGACGTTAGGGTCCCATTGCAACTCAACATGCCCTAATGGACCACCGGTCAGCTCTAGATTCTTGGTCCACACTCCAAACACTGCCTTCCCTACCAAGAAACCCACATGTTTCCCCTATTCCATTTTATAACATCCACATCCCAACTCACACCAAAACATATAGTCGGCTTTTGACTACTCTCTTAACAATGTGTTCGGAGATTCATTCGACCATGATTTCCTCGTTTACCACTTCATATGATGGTACGTGAACGTGGAGAGTGCTAATTGTTGTCGGTTGTAGACAAGCTAATAATACACGGGAGGATTTTCACCAACACCATGTTACTGAATGATCAAACATTTTCTACCGCTAAGATCTCCTAACAATTTCGATTGGGTATTTTTAATATCCGGATGGCGGATGGTACGATAGGGTTTGTCAAACATTGATCTCAGTGGATAAAAGATAAATAAGGGGTCGTTTGGATGGGTTTATTGTCAATGTGGTATTTGTAGAGTCAAATAACTCATTTATTGCTCATGTGGTATTCCAGTGTTATTTTAGTGGCAATTGAAATAAAGTATCTCGTTTGGTTGAACCATGCAAATGTGGTATTTGACATGTGGTATTTGGTAAAAGCAGAGTGATAAAACGAGTTATTTCGAAATAACACATGAGTATAAGTTATTTCAAATAACTCGTTTTGAGTTATTTGTAAATAACTCACTGTCCAAATAACTCATTTCACTAAAACGCTGCCAAACGAGGTATTTTTTTTTCCAAGAAATGTCAAGAGAAAACCTATACAATCTACCCCGACCCTGCCCAACCCAATACATCAGAGAAGCCAACCCACAAAATCAAAGGCGCAAAACTCTAAAGGGGAGAGTAACAGTGCTTTCTGCGCCACTCTATGGGCAGCACTGTTAGCAGTCCGAGGAACTGCCCTAAACTCTAAAGAAATAGAGACGGAAGAAAGGAGAAGGGAGCAATCCCGAAGCACCGGACCTCCAAGGAGTCAGAGAGAGCACCTTGACGAAGCTGCCGAATCACCACCTCTGAATCTCCTTCTATGATGACCCGAGGCAGCACTTTGGAGACTACAAGGGCGATGGCGTCCCTAGCTGCTAGGAGCTCCGCAAGATAGGGATCAGCAAAACCGGGATGGAGAGACCCTAAAGCCAGAGCCACATGCCCATCTGAACTGCGCACCACAAGACCAGACGAGCACCCAGAAGGACGAACAACAGCATCAAAGAGGAACTTCACAAAGCCAACAGGAGGAGGGGACCAAGACGAGAGGCGTGAACGGGAAGACTGGGGCGGAGCAGGGACCAAAGGAAGGGAGGAAGACAGATCGCGAACTTGGAAAAAAACACTGACGAGCGAGAGACCGGGCATGAGGCTGGACATGCTCAAAGACCACCTTATTTCTAGACTTCCAGATCCTCCATAATACACAAACGTATAGGAGAATGTGGGTTTGGGGGTGCTCAGAAAGCATAACATGTCGCCACCAGAGACTGAAATTCACAGTCGGGGCCGAGGAGATGAAATCATTTAGACCCATGGGCGACCACAATCTTGTGGCCAAGGGGCATTTGAAGAACAGATGTTCAAGACTTTCCGGTCTTCTCCAGCAAACCGGGCAGCGAACTAGACAGTTTACTCCTCTGGTACTTTGAAAACCATAAATTAATTAATTCTAAAAGTCAAAAATTAATTATGACCGTCAGAAGTTAATTCTTTCTATCCCATAATTTGATATATAAACCAACCATAAAGGTTGTAAAGCGCCATAAAAGGACCGCTTTAGTGACTCAATAATCACTTGTAACGGATCATTAAGGACCCAATAACATCAAATAAAATAACTGATGTATTAAAACCCAAATAAATGGACCAATGAGGCCATTAATTGGTTAAGAGCCAAAGTTAGCTTGCTAAGCTTCCGCCCACTTTTTTAAAAAAAATTGCTTTAGTTAATCACTAAATTCTTGTAACGTTTAATCAAAAGGTCATTAAAACCCCAATAACATCAAATAATTGATGTAATAAAACCCAAATAGGGAATTAACGACACCAAGCGTCAAATCAGTCCGAAACGGACGAGTGCAGCCATTAAATGATCATTTTAATGCTCACCGGACGAGCCGGTTCGGAACCCGGGGCTGGCCGGGTCGAACTCATTGCCAAACGAGGTATTTGCGTTCAAATAACTCATTGTGAGTTATTTGAACCCAAATAACTCATACAAATACTCCATCCAAACGACCCCTAAAGCTAGTAAGAAGGAGACGGTCATTCACGAAGTCCCACATACCTTTTCTCTGCATTACAGGCCCATCTCCGTTACCCCAGGCCCAATCCAGCCTCCTTCATCCATAGTCCAGGTCCACCAGATATGAATATGATCCACAAGTCCATCCCTTTCCTCCAAAACCCAATTTTCCTTCCCAAACATTATCCGAATAAAAAGTAGAGTTTGAGCTGTCGCGCTGACGTGGATACTGGATAGTAATCCAGTCCCATTCGACATCTGTCCTTCTCTCTTGCATTCCCCCAGGTTCTCCATTTCGCAACACGTGTCCCTCTCATCTTTTCCTTTTCCCTTCCTTCTTACTATCCGTTTTTCCTCTTTTGTCCTCTTACGTCTCTTTCCTCTCTCTCTTCACTGTATCTCTGTCTCTTCTTCCTTTTTCCCGAAGTAGAAGCACACACGTATACCCAAAATGTCCGAAATCATCCACAAGATGAAGGTTCTGATTGCGATCGCCGGGATTTATAGTTAAATTGAATTTCCGATGATTAATCAGGTAATTAATTGGCTCTTCTTCTTCAGGAGAAAGTGGGATTGGGTTCGTCGGCGGCGGATGCGGATTCAGGGAAGGGGAAAAGCAGAGTGGACAAGCACGTCACCCATGGCTACCACCTGGTGAAGGGCAAATCCCGCCACCCAATGGAAGACTACATCTTCGCCGAGTTCCGCAAAGTCGACGGCGGCAACGAGCTCGGCCTCTTCGCCATCTTCGACGGCCATCTCAGCCAGACGGTGCCGGACTACCTCCGCAGCAATCTCTTCGACAACATCCTCAAGGAGCCCAATTTCTGGACGGAGCCGGACAAGGCGATAACCAGGGCCTACCGCGCGACCGACACCGACATATTGGATGATGCAGGGGATTTGGGGAAAGGCGGCTCCACGGCGGTGACCGCGATCCTGATAAACTGTGAGAAGCTGGTGGTGGCGAATGTCGGGGATTCTCGCGCCGTGATTTCGAGGAACGGTGTGGCTAAGCAGTTGTCTGTGGATCACGAGCCCGGTTTGGAGAAGGAAGAGATCGAGAATCGCGGCGGTTTCGTCACCAATTTTCCAGGTAACGAAAGGGGGGAATAAACCCTCAATGAAAGTTAAAAGCTTTGGCTTCCCCTGGTTTAGATGATCGGCTTTCAGTTTCCAATTTATGAACTTGCCTACCTTGTGGAACGAAACTGGTCGAAACTGTTGATAGTTGAGTTATTGGGATGAACTAGTTATCGATTGCTGTGTTGGTGGCGAATGGCACTTTCCAGTTTTAGTGAGGGTATGAGGCTAAAGCTTAATGATCATCTCTTTCGAAACTGTAGATTATCTTCTTTCAATGGTGGAAGTGGTAACACTGTTGCTGATTATATCTTTCGCTCAAAACCCTCCATAATGTGGTGATTGGGGGGATTGGGTTTGTGAGCATTTGGATGAAAGGTTCCAGCTTTGGGGTTGATACGCTCATACGCATGTACATTGCAATCGACATTGTTTGTTGCAGGGGATGTTGCAAGAGTGGATGGGCAATTGGCCGTGGCTAGAGCATTTGGGGACAAGAGTTTGAAGCAGCACCTGAGCTCAGACCCAGACGTCGTGGTCGAAATGGTCGATGATGAAGACACCGATTGCATTATACTAGCCAGTGACGGCCTGTGGAAGGTTGTAGACTTGTAGTACCGTCTATCTATGTTCTTCGTTTGATTGGCACCATTACTAGTACCGCGAATTGATCGCACTGGCATTATACATGTTGCTGGCTGTATAGGTAATGTCGAACCAGGAAGCGGTGGATGCTATCAAGGACGTGAAGGACGCTCGTGCAGCAGCGAAGCGGCTCACCGACGAGGCACTCAATCGGAACAGCTCGGATGATATTTCTTGCATAGTCATTAAGTTCTAGGCCTCTTGTAGTTGTTCCATTACAGTTTGAATACTGCATCTCGTGTAATGTAATCTCTGCTAATTGGAACATCTTTGTTTAGCTTTACACATGTAGCTTGTTAGCTCCATCACTGCTTTCTTCTGCTATTTTCTCTTTCACGTTCTTGGTTTTGAGAAGAGTCCTCTGTTCTGTAGGTTACAACAGTTTCTTCCCCTGTTTTCCTTGCCCTTAATGCCATTATCCTTTTCTCGGAAGAGCTTGAGAACTATACAAATATACAGCAAGTCACAGGTTGAGTCATTGCCGATAAAAACCCAAAGCAAGAGAGGAAAACCGAGGGAGTAATAAGAATTGGATCATGAAGTACGATCTTAACAGATAACAAGGCCTGATTGAAATCTTAGGGGCACAACATTATTAAAAGGACATGAAAAGAGGAGAATGAACTTGAAGCTCAATCTTTCTGGGGCAAGCATTTCTCAATCTTCTCATCCTTTCACAGCATTGCAATGTCGTGTGCTATTGGTATCAAGTGCAAGCTATGCTTTCTTCTGACCCCGGAGCCGAAACGCTCAGTCATGTCAAGAGTTTCGGGGGTGATTCCAACAGGAAGCTGCCAGTCAAAATGATAGAGCAGCTTCGCCAATACAAGCTTCACAACAGCCAATCCGGACGACATTCCCGGACACATTCTTCTTCCAGAACCAAAAGGGATTGATTCGAAATCACTCGCACGGTTGAGGAATCGTTCAGGCTTAAATTCATCAGCCTCTTGCCAACAACGAGAATCTCGCCCAATAGCCCACGCATTGATGATCACTTTAGTTCCGACAGGAATCTCGTATCCCATGATCTCAACCCTGTCCCGAGCTACTCTCGGAAGAAGCAGAGGAAGCGGAGGGTGCAATCTCAAACTCTCCTGAATAACCAGATCCAAATAAGTCAGATCGTGAAGACACTCTTCGTCCACATTCTTCTCACCACCAATCGTTCGCCGCACCTCTTCTTGTACTCTTCGCATAACATCCGGACTTCTCATCAATTCCGACATGGTCCACTCCACTGTTGTCGAGCTCGTCTCAATCCCAGCCAAGAATATATCCTAACCCACAAAAATTCGCAGTTCAGGATCAATTCAAGACGATGAAGAAGCTAAAAATGAAAGATCAAACTCACAAACTTACCAAAATGACTGCTTTGATTGCCTCTGTAGTCAAGGGGATCTCCAACTCATGGCTTTCATCCTCCTGAAGATTAAGAAGAACATCCACCAGATCATCAGCAGCACCTTCACCGCTTCTTCCACCTCGATCTCGTCGAACTTTGTGTTCATCAACGATTTCTTGAAGCAAAGCATCAGTAGCAAGATGCATTCTGGTGAGATGAGATCTATACCCAGTCAAATACGGCAGAAATTTCAGAGAAGGGTAAACATCCGTCACTCTCAAACCTCCCGTAGCAACCACAATATCCTCAATCAAACCCGAGAAGGTAGCTTCTTTACTCATCGTCTCCTTCGCCATCCCAAACGCCGCCCTGAAAGTAATCCCACTCGTCGCCGCCGCCACGAGCCCGCCTAGGTCAACGCTTCCCCCAACTCCGCCGTAGACGGCGGCGGCCAGCTTGGAGACCTCCGATTCCCTAATTGGCCGGAAGGATGAAACCCTCTTGGAGCTCAGAAGCTCCATGACGCAGATCTTGCGCATCTGCCGCCAGTGCTCGCCGTAGGGCGCCAGGCCGATGTTCTGCGCGCCGTAGAACACGATCTCCGACACCAGCAGCCAGGGCCGGGTCGCGAAGTTGAGGTCGTGGGCCTTCAGCACTTCCCTGGCGGCCTCTGGGCTCGAGACCACGATGTAGGAGAGCTCCCCGAGCTGGAGGCCCATCACGTCCGGGCCGTGGGTCTGGGCCAGGTCGCGGAGGCGGTGGTGCGGCAGGTCGGAGACAAGCTGGTGGAGGTTGCCGAGCACCGGCAGCTTCCACGGCCCTGGCGGCGGCGGTCGACGACGTGATCTGCTGCTGCTTGTTGTTGCAGCAGAGTTTTTGTAACGGATTAGTACAGGTATCAGCAACGCGGCGGCGATTGTGATGATGATGAATGTGACGGAGATGATGGGGATCTTGGAGACGTATTGTTGCAGTAATGGTGATAGAGCCATTGTTTTTTGATGGGTTCGAATTCAAACAACAGTCAGATAATAATTCAGAATTCGTCGAGAATCATTTCAAATGGATGGAGCAGCGGGTTGGAGATCTTTGAGCAGACAGCAGATGGTGATTGGTGAGGTTTTTGTCGTGTTATGTCACGAGGATATATATGGAGGACAGGGACAACAAGTGGGTAACATTTCTGTTAGAGTGTGGTATAAGATCTAGCAGAACCCTCTCCAACAACTCGAGTTATTGGGAGCAACTGGTTCTTGACATGGTATCAGAGCCTAGAACCAAAAGGTCATGTGTTCGAATCTCCACGACCCCCAATATTAACTGTTGTCTTTCAAGCACATGGTATGGTGGGCCTGTGCAAACTAGGGATGGCAACAAAACCCGAACCCACGGGTACCCACCGGACCCAACCGGTCAACGCGGGTAAAATCCGTGTTGACGGGTTTTGGGCCGGGTTTGGGTTTAAACCCGTTCACTATTCACCGGGTTGGGTTGGGTTTGGGTTTAGGTAAACCCGGCCCGTGGGTACCCGCCCACCCATATAATTAATTTTTTCGGTATATTTAATATTCTAAACAACTAATCTTATTTATGTTTGTGGAGACATGTCTAATTTTTTCTTTTTAATTGTGTAGAATGAAGTTGATGTTATGGAGTGGAGAGTAAAGAAACTTAATTGAAAGGAAGAAGCTTTCAATTAAACATGTTATTTATGGATAATTTGTGATTTGCTTCAATTTTCTTGAGTTTTCTAGATTGGTGTTGAACAATTTGTATAGTTAATTTGTGATTTGCTTGAATTTTCTAGAATGGTGTTTTATATATGGATAATTTGTATTGAGAGATTGGTATTTGACTTTAATTTTGATAAGAACTTGTAATTGTAAATTTTTTACGACAAAACCCGTGAGTACCCATGAACCCGCGGATACCCAACGGGTTGGGTTGGGTTTGAGTTTTTCAAACCCAGTGGGTTTTACCCCGGGTTTTTTTCAAAGATAAACCCATGGGTTTGGGTTTGGGTTTGGCAAAACCCGACCCAACCCGACCCATTGCCATCCCTAGTGCAAACTTCAAGCCCGTGGGTTGGCTTTCGTTTGAGGGGGCGTGTTAGAGAGTGGTATAAGATCCAGCGTAACCTTCTCCCAACAACTCGAGTTATTGGGATCAACTGGTTCATGACAATTTCTCCGTCGAAGAGTAATTGAGTACTTGATTAATGATAAACAGCATGATTAATTAGTAGTCTTTCCCTGTCAAAGGCTAATTAAGTACAACTTGATTAGTGATAAGCAAAAGCAATGTGATTAGTCTCTCAACCATTACACTATTGGAGACGGAGAGTTTGACTGTCTGACACGTGTCGGTGGCCGCACCTTTTTCTCCCGCCGTGGCGGGAGAGGAGGGAGAATATTAGTTAGCCCAATAACAACCAATGGTAATGGCCCAAGTCCATAAACACTGTCCGGTTTGATCGAGCTCATTGGGCTCCAAAGCTTGAGACAAGCCCACTGCAGCTCCGTGTACCTCAACTACCTGGGCCTGGAAAGAGGCTTATCGGCCTTGGTTAGGTCTATTAATGCCTCCAGGCTCCAACGTATATTGTCTAGAATTTTTTTTTCTTATAACCATAAAATGTCTAGAATTTAGGTCACCAAACCAACTACTCTTTGACTGTTAAAAAATAAAAATGGCAGAAACTTTGAAAGATCTAACAAGAATAAAAATATGTATTTTTTGTAGCAAGGTTGAGGAAACCGTATCGGAGGTTATACCGGAAAAATGAATGGCAGGGTATTTTATATTAAAATTGTGGTTTAATCGTGATTGAACCGTTTTCTGCCATTAAAACCGCCTATCCTTTTGAGTCCGGTATCCGATATTTCCTGTCCAACCGGCCGGTACGGTAGGGTTTCCTAAACCTTGCTTTGTAGAAGAAAATGAAAAAGGGATAGACGTGGAAATTTTGTTATAATTAATAAGGAAATTCACATATGAAATTACCTATAAAATGGAATTTGATCAATCTTAACCATCATCAAATGGATCCCAATTTGTAATTATTCATGACACAAAAAATCCAATGAAATTTCATCGTCCAATGCAATAGACTAAATAATTTTAAACTCACAAAAAAAAAAAAGTTTAGAATAGTCAACAACAAATCGAAGAACTTACAATAACACTAACCTTACCCAACTCGTTGAACTATTAAATGGTTTGTTGGGGGGAGGGAGGTGAATAATCAAAGAGGTCACATTCCACTCATGACTTTTTTTCTAGCTTCATTATCATGTCTTCACCTCACCAATTTCTTTTTCCTACTACTCATTTGTTTTCTCCCCCATGTTTCCATCGTGTAGTGGACTAGTGGGACAGAAATTAACAATGATCTTAATCCTAAAAAAGTCCCTTTTTCCCCCCTCCACTTGGCCAAAATTCCTGCCAGTTCATGGAAAAGATAAAAAGTCGCCATGAACATCAAACAAAGTCCCTCAAGTGGGACTCTGACCAATCTCCACTCTTTGTTTCATGTCATAAGTCCAAAGAGAGGGGGAAGTCATAACTAATAACCTCAATTGCTCCAAAAAAAGTCCTTCCCAACAAGAACACCAGACCAAAATGATTGTTCTGTGGGATCCTCCACCACCACAAACACACATGATGATTTCATTTCATCACCAAACATGCAAAGTCCTACACCAACACAGGAACAGAGCAGGCCACCAGATTATGGAATCCTATGATTATGATACCTAACAAACCACCATTGTCTTTTCTTTCCTGAAATGGCTGCACAGCAGTATCCCAGCACCTTCAGCATAATCTGCAGATTTTATATTCATGCATGAACCTCAAAACCATTAAGGTTGTATATCGTAATCAAAACCAAATCGTTACTCGATCACTTCCTTGTACACAAAATTTGTGCTTGCCGACCTTAGTGTACGATCTGGGTTGTTTCCCTCTCGACTTTGGATCTTAGCACCCCAAATGTCTGTGGTTTCGTTTTGTGAGTGGGTGTATGAGATAGTTTGGCCTAGTAATTTGCAGACAAAGTTTCTCACGATATAGATAAGGCGAGAAGAGAAGTCATTTAGTGTATCTCTACTCTCCAAGCATAGAGTCGTGATAAAGATGGTAGGGATAGCATTGCTGCAAACGGATACCTCTCTAGGAAAGTCGAACGAATCATCCACCGGAATCTGGTTGGATTCTGCAAGTTTGCTTGTTGGAGTTCAGTCCAAATGAAAATCATAACAGAAAAATCATCACAGTTCCTTCCTTGAACTGGTTGGTATTTCTTACTGCTGAAGCTGAACTACAAAGCACATTTCTTACAGCCTATCAACTCTCTTCTAGCTATTGAAACATTTCAAATGGATTCATACAGCAATGCAATAACAGGAGATCTATACAAAAGAAGAACTAGTACATTTCTGTTGACGTTTTTATTGCAGACTGAAGAAAGACACAACACATGTAAGTATACATAACTTATAACTATGTGTTTATATGAGGAAAAAGAACTAAAAAACCAAACAAAAAATGCAGTCACCTGGTCAAGAATTTGTTTCCAACTTGAACTACAGGTAACACAGTCACATTCCAATCCCATCAAGACAGGAAACGACTTCATCGATGGAAGGTCTCCGTCTCGGATCACGATCCAAGCATCGACAAGCAATCTCAAGCATCCCGAGTAGTTCTTTCTCCTTGTTCTTATCCCAGATCGAAGAGGCAATAACCTCAGACTCCCTCTTCTCAAACTTCATCTGGAAAACCCACGACACCAGATCCCTACAGTTTTTCCCCTTGCACACCTCCACGGGCCTTCTACTTGTCAAAAGCTCAAGCAACACAACTCCGAAGCTATAAACATCGCCCCTACAAGTGGCCGTCATCGTTTGACTATACTCAGGTGGAATATACCCCAACGTCCCAACCAAATCCGTCGTGACATGGGTATCATATGGTCTTAGCAGCCTCGAGAGGCCAAAATCAGCCAAATGAGCCTCGAAGTCGTCGTCTAATAGTATGTTACTAGACTTCACATCTCGATGCACAATATGGGGCTCACAGACTTTATGAAGGTAAGCTAACCCTTTGGCTGCACCTCTAGCTATCTTCAGCCTGGTATCCCATTGAAGAACAGAGGACTCATCCACACATTCATGCAGCCAATAGTCCAAGCTTCCATTCTCCATGTAAGAGTAAACCAACAACCTGTCATTGCCATGCAGACAGTATCCCTGGAGAGAGACGAGGTTTTGGTGTTGAGCTCTCGAGAGTGCTTCTACTTCTGCTTGGAACTCCCGTTCTATCTGGCCACAGTCTCCTGAAAGCTTCTTGATTGCAGCTTTTTTCCCATTAGGGAAATTGGCCTTGTAAACAAGGCCAAACCCTCCGCAGCCAATAATGTCCGCTTGGCTGAAGTTGTTTGTAGCTTTCAACAAGTCGGAAACTGTTAGATCCCTGCATTCAGCGCTCGGGAAAAGGACCAACTTTGATGATGTCATAAGTGCTGCTGCTGATGACACGTGAGATCCGGTCTCTTCCTCGTTGATAGGATCAGATCTTCTCGACATCTTAACAACCAGAAAGGCAAGTATCAATGACAACCCGACTCCTACAGCTATGGTGATCCCAAGGATATTGGATTTGGTCCTTGAACTGCCAGATGGTCTCCTGGGGGTCATGGCAGTCTCCATGTCCTTGCAAGGAGAGACTACTCCTCCACAGAGTCCCGAGTTACCTTCAAAGCTTGAGTTTGAGAAGCTGGAGAACTGCCCTCCAGTTGGAATTGGTCCCTTCAAGTGGTTATTAGCTACATTGAATCTCGAGAGGAAAGTGAGCCTCTCTAGTGAAGGTGGGATTGAGCCATACAGATCATTTGAACACAAGTCCAACACTTCCAAATTGAGCAAATCGGAGATCGAGCTCGGTATGACACCTGTTATGTTGTTGTTGCTCAGGTCTAAGACATGGAGTTGCTTCAACTGACCGATCTTGGGTGAGATTGTTCCATTGATCATATTATAGCTCAAGTAGATTGAAGGAGGGAAGCTTGATACTTGCTTGTACTGCAAGCCACTACCAGTCTGGTTTCGCTTAACATAGAGTGGAATGCCAGCAGAAGGTGAGAGTCCGATCGAACTTGTGCTTGCTGAAGTGAGGCTCTTTAGCTCCATCAGGGTCTCTGGAATTTCTCCTGAGAGAGAGTTATTGGAGATGTCTAAGTAGAACAGTTTCTCCATCTGGCCAAACCATGGGGGAATGTTGCCATCCAGATGATTCCATGACAAGTCAAGAACCTGTAACTTCTTGCAATTCATCAACCATGACGGGATTTGGCCCTTGAGAGCACAGTTTCCAAGTGCAAAGACCGACAAGCTACCAAACCCACTCACATTCACCGGGATTTCCTCGTCATGGAAATTCCTTGTGAGGATTAGTGTGGTGAGATTCTGACAATGCTGCAGCACTGATAATGCCTGATTCAAGTCAACAATGGAGTTGTTCGACAATGAGAGGAACGAGATCGACGAGAGTTGGCCATAACTCTCTGGTATGCTTCCATTCAAGACATTTTTAGCAAGGCTCAAGGTCTTCAATTCATGGCAATGAGACAAAGACTCTGGAAGTGAGCCAGAGAACCTATTGGTGGCCAGATCAAGAGTAGTAAGCAGAGGCATTCTGGAGAAGTCGAGATCAATTGGACCGGACATGGAGTTGTTTCTAAGGTCGAGGACTCGCAGACTGGAGCATAATGACAGAGTTGAAGGCAATGGTCCAGAAAATGAATTCGAATGAACATTAAATTGTTCCAACTGCGTCAAGTTATGGAAAACATCTGGAATCTGGCCAGAAAATCTGTTCCCATAAGCAAGAAATGTAGTAAGGTTGGCGAGCTTACTCATTTCGCCACTTAATTGACCAGAGAAGTTGTTGTTGGAGATCGATAGCTGCTGCAAAGAAGGCAATGCAAACAAAGCCTGAGGAAGAGAGCCTGATATCATGTTGTTGTCCAAATGCAGCTGCTTAATCAACGAGCTGCAATTATACAAGGTTTCAAGGCTTCCAAGGAGATCATTCATCGACAAATCAACAACCTCAATCACATTGGATAAGCTGCAAATCATGGGACTTATCCGCCCACTGAATGAGTTGTTGCTTATGTTGAACACAACAAGTTCAGGAAGCTCCTTCATACCAAACAGATCATTGTCATCAAAACGATTGCTGGAAATGTTGAATGACCTAATGGAAACCAGACCAGAGAGAACTTCAGAAACCTGTCCTGATAACATATTGTAGCTCAAATCAAGAACCTCCAACTGTTTCAAGCTGGAGAGCTCCAACGGAAGCTCGCCTTGAAGACGATTACAAGAGAGATCGAGCGATTTCAGCTGATCCAAACCGGCCAGAGCTCTTGGAACCGGGCCTTGGAGGGCCTTGCTTGGTAGACTAAGCATGGTCACTCTACCGCCATTAGGCCCACAAGAAACACCATTCCAATCACAGCAATCAGTATTATCAGGCCAAGATGTGAAGAATGACAAACCATCTTCGAAGCTGCTGGAGAACTCCTTGAGCGCTCTCAAGTCTCTGGGATCACAGGATGCAGCTAGAGTGCAATCAATTCGAGAGGACGAGAGATGAAGGAAGCAAACCAAGGCTACCCATTTGAGGAAGCTTACGAGAAACCCCAGCTCCACCATTACTGAACAAAAAATCCCAGCTTCCAAAATGTTAGCAAATTGACATAATTTCAGCAGCAGAAGGGAACCCCAGGCAGCAAAAGAAGCTTGCTTTGTTCAATTCCCCATAAAGCACGAAGCTTTGCAAATGAAGCAAACTGAATTCAACGAAAACCCAATTTACTATATCACCGATCCTCGAAAACCCAATTACTCAAATCTCAAGAACTATTAACTACTTTGGATTGGGAA
Organism: Linum tenue; assembly: GCA_946122785.1. NCBI lineage: Eukaryota > Viridiplantae > Streptophyta > Magnoliopsida > Malpighiales > Linaceae > Linum > Linum tenue. The sequence goes on from CAMGYJ010000007.1 coordinate 1,408,515, forward strand.
ACAGAAACCCGCAAAGTTTGCTTCTCAGCACAGAAACTGAAGCAACACAGAACGAGGAGAAGAAGAAGAAGAAAGGGAGAGCCGAGAGAGAGATTAAAAAAAAGTTGGTCAAACCGAAAACCGGAGGACCTTAACTTTAGTTTCGTCCCCACCTGAAAGGTCCAAAGATGGGGAGAGGAAGGAAAGCTTCTCGTCAGATATGAACAAAACAAAAACTAAAGAAGAAAACCCTCCCACAAACCCTTCACTCTGCTATAAAACAGAGCAGAAACTTCCAACGCGAATCCCGGAGCTCCAATTGTCTGTTAAAATTAAGAAAGCCCACCGTAGAAGGAAGTAAACAAACCGAGATCAAAAGCCAACTAAAGAAAGAAGCAGAAGAAGATAGAAAGATGGAAGCTTTACCAGTCTGGTCCGTTGTTCTGTGCTTTTCTTTTTCTTCAGCCCTTTAATGAGCAACTATAAACGTCACTTGGAAGTTAAGTTAAAGCTTCCCGTGAACCCAACAAGACATAGTGGCTCGCTTTTTGCAGCTCTAGAAAGAGATGGAGAGGAGAGTGAATGAGTGAGATACTGAGATGGGATTGCTTCAGTTCTCACACTCACTGGAGCAACCTTTTCGACGAAGGGAAAGGGAAAGGAACACTGGTGTGAGAAAGAAGAGAAAATATATGATGGGAATCTGGGACAACGGATTAAACAAAAGCGAAGAGAAATGCAGGGAAATAAGAGAGATCATCAATACAGCGTTAAACAACATCAGACCATTATTTAAGTTTGAAAGGGAAAGTAGTCTCTCTTTCAGCAGATCCTGAAATATAAGAAAATAGTAATGACAACATGGTTGGTCAACTGCACAAAATCTCTAATACCAATGTTTTCATCTTGCATTGTTGCTTTGAATTGAAATAAAAAAAAAAGTCTCCACCACCTCTATGATACATATATAAGGATAAATCTTAGAGATTCTTTGCTAAGTTTGTTTTCCTGTTTAAATTACATTTCTCGACATTTGAATCGAGTTTTTGTTTGCTCTAGCATATCAACGCGGTACAACATTTTGGCGTAGAGTAGTGTAGTGCAACAGTCAAGAAATAAGAAGATACAGTGTTGTCAAGTACAAGAGTTTATGGATGCAAACATGGGCGTTCCTTAATCTGGAGCAACAAGCAATGAGTATGAACTTTAAGAGTCTTGATACACTAATTATTTGTTTCGGAACCACAAGGCTTTGTTATCCATATTTACCGTATTTTGTTTTCTTATTTGTTCACCATCTGTATTTTTCAACACAAAAACATCAAACAAATACTTCCTAAATAAATGTTATGACATGGGAACATAAATACCATGTCTAAACGATATGAAAGACTTACACCTCAAATGTAATCCATCCCTCTTAATAATACGATGTGAGTTAACTACAAGTATGACGATTTATAGTTAGCCCATTCATTTCAATTGTAGGATACCAAATCCAATAACTACTCCTGTAATTAAGTGTAAAACCTAATTGTGACCCAATAGAGGAACTTTGGCCTGGACTTGCATGGTCATTAAGCTCACCAGCTCCTGTCTAATTGAATAACCTAATCCTTTTGTCTCCTACGAAAACAGAAACCTAACCCTTTGGACAAACCAAAAATTTCAAACTTTTTGAGTGGAAAGTTTTGGCACCCACAGAGTTGATTATCGAGAAGGTCTACCCATGAAAACGAAGACAAAAAAACAGGGTATCAGGAAAGCTAGCTATCCAGTTGGTCGTTGTTTGGTGAAGAAGCAATACGCAAAATGGATGTCCAAACTTTTCTCATTCCACATTTCAAACAAGCGCGTGAATACAGTGGATTCTCATACCACAGCTTTCCTCCTAGTTTTGATATTTGATCCAAGTGTGGGGATTTGATAAATGGGTGGATTTGACGGTTAAATATCATTCAGCTCAGTCCTCTCCCCTTCATTTTCATTTCGGCCCAATTAACTTTTAAGTTACCCAGCAGCCCAGATCGAGCCCATTCGATACCCAGCCCAACTCTAGCAATTCGAACTCCTTCCACCACTTGCAAGTTGCAACTGACAATCTCTTCATCTTTGCTCACTGAAGATAAAGCAAGCAAGAAAAAGGAAACAACAGCCAAGAAGAAGAAGAAGAAGAAGATAATGAGGCATTTCGTGCTAGTCCATGGCGCCGGCCACGGAGCCTGGTGCTGGTACAAGGTGATCGCCGAGCTGAAACAAGCCGGGCACAAGGTCACCGCCCTGGACATGGCCGCCAGCGGGATCGATCGACGGCAGGTGGAAGACGTGCATTCTTCCGACGTCGAGTACTCGGAGCCGCTGTTCACCTTCATGGCTTCTCTCCCGGCGGGCGGCGAGAAGGTGATTCTGGTGGGCCACAGCATGGCCGGATACACCTTGTGCATGGCCATGGAGAGGTTCCCGGAGAAGGTCTCGGTCGCCGTCTTTCTTTCCGCCGGAATGCTGGGGCCTGATTTGACCTTCGAAATGGTGAATAAGAAGGTAAAACTGGGGATTTACTGTCCCTCTCTCTCTCTCTCTCGCCCACCACTCCAATTGACTATTTATATCAGAAGCAATTCCTCTGTGTTTCTCAGTATGCTGAATTCTCGCTAATGGCGGACCCGATGGATTGTCAATTGATATATGGGAACGGCCCGGATAAGCCTCCAACAGCCAATTTGATTGGCCCCAAGTTCATGGAGGCACAATTCTACCGGTTTTCTCCCCGCCAGGTAAAATTTCCCTCTTAGAACCAGCCAATTCATACCATTTTTTCATGCTCCAAATGCATATCCTAAGTTCAAAAGAACCTTAGATTGGAAGCAAGGTGGTGGGTCTGGTTGTTACAATGGCAGTACTCCCATGGCAGGCACATGCTATTCATGTATGATGATGAATGTAGATGGGAAGAATCGCTCTGATAGACTGATACCATGCTCATGAATAGAGAATTGAAACAACACGATGATGATTTTAGCAGACTGGTTTAGCTTGTGTAGCTTTACATCCAATGAACAGACCGATGAGAGATGGATCCTTTCCTGTTTTCCTAATCTTAGATAAGGAATCAGACCCTCGTCAGTGTTCCCTAACTACTGCAAGTCTGAAGAAGGAATGGTGTTTTATTGGTCGAATTGCGTATATGCAGGATCTGGAGCTGGGAATAACGCTGGTGAGGCCATGTCCAACGTGGGACAACGAAGAAGCTAGGAAAGACACAGTCTTGACAGTGGAGAAGTATGGAACAGTTCCTCGTGCGTATGTCGTGTGCGATGAAGAGAAAGACGGCGCCTTCCAGTGGTGGCTGATCGAGAACAACCCTCCGGAGGAACACTTCGTGATTCCTGGTTCGGATCACATGGTCATGTTTTCCCAACCTCTTCTTCTGTGTCAATATCTCCTCGAACTCGGATCCAAATACTTGTGATCTCTCGTGGCATATTAGAACTGTATCGATCGAACTAGCTTTTTGTCTTTGCATTGCATTCCATTTAGTTTCTGCCTCATACAAAGTGCATCCATTCCCAAAGAGATCATCAAGTACAGTTCATTCGTTTTTAACTAGTTTTGTGTGTGTTCATCACTGGATGGTGGTAAATTGCAACTACACCAGTTCTCGACACATTTACATGTAGTGTTGGGAGAGCATATAACTGAGCATATGTGCCCACAATCTCTATCCTGCTTGCACTGGCTCATGGGATGATATCCTGATCCGCTCGCCCTCGCCTCCACTCCTGCATCTGCAAACATGAAACAACAACAATAGTTTTGTAAATTAGCAAATCTGTTTTGAGTTTATGCCAATGGAGAAGTGATCGGAGAAGGAAGAGATTGGAGAAGCTATTCACTTTGTGTAATAAGTAAGAGAGCAAGGAACAGGGCAATCAGCATTCTGGATGTGTTCTTCATTTTTTTTTTTTTGGTATCTGGATCCTTTTATGCAGCAGTGAAAAGGTGAAGAAATCTGCTGGTGGGAGGTTTTTAATCTGTTGTGTGGGTGTGTAATGAGGATGATTTCATGTCAGAGGAGAGGATCTCTGCTATTTATAAGCCAAGGTGTTGAGCTGTTGTGTGTTTCTTGATAGCTGTATGATTGTTATTTGTGATAAGTGATAGTATTATTGTGATTTATTTATTTTACAATTTTAGATGGTTGAATATGGCATTCGAGATATTTAATTATTAAAATTAACAAAAAAAAATTATTTGTAATAATTTAGGTATGAAATTGGTCCAGGATTTTTTTATATAAATAGTAAGTTTCTGAACCAGAAAATTATAATTAACTATATATTTCATCATGTTATATAGACATTTACATGTGATGTGGAGGGTGGTAGCAAAATAGGGAACTGCTATCAATAAAATACTACCAAAAATATGAGTTATAACATATAATATTACACCAAAATAACATATCGTATATAGATCCAACATATAGTGAAAATTCACACACACTTATATAACATAAAATATTCAAATGTTCAACTTAGCATTCCAAAAATTGAGCTAGGCGAAAAGAAAAATCGGAAAATAGGCGCAGTTCACAAACCAATGAAAAAAATGACACAATTTGACTTCCAACCCGGTACCTTGTAGCGGTCGGCCCGGCGGGTACGTGCGGCCCGTTTTTCTCAACGGGTCAGAGTCAAAGTGGTTCGACCCGCGGGTTGACAACCTTGGTTGAGATAGTGGTTCCACTATTTGGGCACCATACATTTCGCTGAAGATAAAGCAACTAGACGGACAGAGAAAAACGAAAAGATGAGCAGGCATTTCGTGCTAGTCCATGGCGCCTGCCACGGAGCGTGGTGCTGGTACAAGGTGATCGCCGACCTCAAACAAGCCGGCCACAAGGTCACCGCTCTGGACCTGGCCGCCTGCGGGATCGATGGAAGGCAGGTGGAAGACCTCCATTCTTCCATCGTCGAGTACTCCGAGCCGCTGCTCACCTTCATGGATTCCCTGCCGCCGCCGCCGCCGGCCAGTGACGAGAAGAAGGTGGTTCTGGTGGGTCACAGCTTGGCCGGCCCCAGCTTGTGCATTGCCATGGAGAGGTTTCCCGAGAAGATCTCTGTGGCTGTCTTTGTCGCTGCCAATATGCTGGGGCCTGATTTGACCTACAAAATGGCCGATCAGAAGGTACTAAGCAGCAATTCGAGAGATGTTGGGATTAGAAATTGGTTTTTAACATAGTACCAGAATGTTTTGCAGTAGCGAGAAAGGGTCTCGTTTTCGTATTATTGATCGCTCCCTAGGCAGATTAGTACATACTGGTATACGGTGAGCTTGTTTGGCTCTCCGAACAACTCGAGTTGTTTTGAATGAGTCGGATTTTAGTGACGAATGTTATAAGTTATAACGCTCTTTTTAAAATAACATAGTGCTTGAACCGCGCTCCCAACAACTCAGAAAGATGGATTCTTTGTGTTTTGCAGTATGCTGAATTGTCGCCAACAGCGGACCCAATGGATTCTGAAGTGATATATGGGAATGGACCAAATGAACCTCCAACAGCGTTCTTGCCTGGTCCCAAGTACCTGGAGAAGCACACCTACCGCTGTTCTCCCAGCCAGGTATAACACAGTAGTACAAGCTAGAAAGTAGCTGTTGAAAAACAACATGAACTAACTAAGAACGACAATTTCAAATGCAGGATCTGGAGCTGGGAATAACGTTGGTGAGGCCAAGTCCTGCGTGGGACGCAGGAAAAGCTGCACAAGAGACGGTGCTGACGATGGACAGGTATGGAACGGTTGCTCGAGCGTACGTTGTGTGCGATGAAGAACAAGACGGAGCTTTCCAATGGTGGGTGGTCGAGAACAACCCTCCGGATGAACACTTCGTGGTTCCTGGTTCTGATCACATGGTCATGTTTTCGCAACCTTGTCTGCTGTCGCAGTACCTGCTTGAACTCGGATCCAAATACATTTGATCTATGAACATATATCATCACCATGTAAGTTCAGGAACCATGAAAGAGAGAAACAATCTTGAAGGAAAATAGACAGTTAAAGGGGATGGATCTTTCGGTTCATGGATATTGATTCTGATTGAGCTTTCTTTGGTGGGCTGATCGATCGAGTTCTGCAGTATCGATATGAAACCAGCAAATTATTCACATTGTGCAGAACGTCATCGATCTCCATCTTACTTCTGGCCTAGTTGACCTGACAAATCTGGATATTCCGAGGCTTGATCACAATCGTCAGTACCTTGAAATCGACTTTGACAATGATGACCGTTCATCTTCACTTCCCAAAACGGGAAAAAACAAAGCAAACAAAGCAGGACACATGATGAGCTTCCAGTTTCACAATCCCTTGAGGATCCAAAACCAAACCCAAAAATCTGCAACCAATTCGTTGGTTACGTCACAAGATTCAAATCTAAGACCTCACCTAGGCTAGTTTTAGTTGTGCCACACAGAAAAACATGGATTACATATCAAAAGACCTTCCAAAAGATGTCAAAACTCTCAAAACCATTAAGCAACAACCCTTGCTTGCATAACAAGTCATCCAAAAACAAACATCAAAACACAAATAAATAAAATAGAAGTCTAGTCCCAAAATTTGGAAACAACAAAAGCAGAAACAAAAGCAAAACAGAAACTCTATATAGTTACTGTCCTTCTAAATGGTTCCTTATTTTGTTTTTCTTCTGTTCATTAAGTAGTGCTTCTAAATACTCTCAACTTAAGCTACTCGCTGGTCATCCATCACAAGTCTCCTCTAAGATCCAGATCAAGTTCTCCTTCACCAATCACCACTGCAGATGCAAGCTGAATGAGACCAAGTCCCATCTCTCTCTGTAACTCCACTCCCTTCCGGAGAAAGAGCAGCAGTTTAACACCATAACTACTGCTCAGCACCACTTCATTTAGAGAAGATAGTAGTACGCAAGGAACGCCAAGAGAACGGCTACCACGGCAGCAGGAGCAGCCCACAGCCAGTAGTTGGTCGACTTCTTCTTCTTCAGAAGAGCTCTGGGTACAGATTCGGTTCCCCTGGGGCGGTTCCTGTACCTGACAGGATTCTCCCTCTTAACTTGCTCTTTAACAGGGACAGGGACAGCAGCCCCTTTTGCTTCTTCTGGTTCTGATCCCTCAACAGATTCTTCACCCGCTTTTTCGTCCTCGTTCATCGATCCAGGCCCTCCGGCCTTCTTCTTCATTTTCTTCTCCCGTTCCTGAATAAAACGAGCAAGGATCAAGGTTTAATATGGGGCAAAAGGTGAGAAACAACATAGGAAATCAGCAAAAGAAGACAAAATGTAATAATTTCCTTGAGCTTTTTCTCAGCTTCTTTCTCTGCTCTCTTGGCAGCTTTAGCAGCAGCTTTCTCGGCCAACTTCTTCTTCCTCTCCATGGCTAGCTTAGCTTTCGCTATTTCTTCTTCTCTTTTCATTTCCTTCAACTTTGCTGGATCAACCTGTGGTGGTGAAATCTTTTGCTGTGTCTTCTCTAATCCCGCCACCTCTTCTTCGACTTCCTCGAGTTGCTCTGTCTTTTTCTGTACCGTTTTGGCAGGCAAAGATTCCTTCTTCGCAGCAGGTTTAGGGGGCTTGACCAACGGTTCATCCTGGGAGGGTGGCAGTCTCGTGACTACCGCTATCGGCTTCTCGTCCGGGTTCCTAATTCGACCATCCAGGGTCAGTGATCGACTGTCGAGTGACCCGCTCGATACAAGTCGCTTCTTATAATCATCCCTAAAAGCCTTCTTGCGCCATTGCAACATAAACTTCTCCATCTGGCAGGTAGAATTGAGATGCAAAAGTTAGTAACACAAAATTAATTGATATCCAAAAGCCACTTCACTGATAAAATTTCAATGCCCTCCCTGATTACTTGCTTTACTAGTAAAAATGTATCACCACATCAACATACCTCTGCATTTGCAAGGTGCTGAACACCCTTTACATCCTTCTCCTTGTCGGCAAGATGTTTTGCTCGGTTCAGGATCACTGCCAAAGCATAAACCGGTGCGTTCTGGCAAAGACGAGAACACGATGTTGAGTAAAGTGCCAATACATCATAACCACAAAAGAGACTCCAGTAAAAACAAACCAAAAAACTTTCTGGATTTTTAGAAGAAATAAAGAGGAGAGATGCAGCATCAAGAAGTCTAGCTGTTTCATTGAATTCATGCAATAGGTCACATTAAGGTCATTCTTCTGTTGTAGCACTTGATAAACTGAAACTTTAGGTTCGAACTGCAAAGCTCAAGGCATTGAGACTCTCAGACACCGCAAAAGTACAGTACCAAATTGTACAGCACAGCAGTGAAGCCAAACGCGAGACTATAGACCAGAAGGTAACTAAACTTAACCTTGGACCAGTTTGAGTTAATATGATAGACAAAACAAACTGCTCTGAACCAAATGTATTTTGCATCTATAGGAAAACCATTCAGTGCTAGCACAATATGAGATCCAAAACAACCAGAATGCAAGTACTGCATCTAAGGCCCGCCCCCAGTTTGATGAGGATGGTAGAATGCCATAACCAACTTGAGAATGCACAATGATCAAAATAAAATGAGCGCAAGGTAACTGAAGGGAAAAGATGAAGCTTGAAATGTTACAACTAGTTACTGAAGGAAAACATACATACCAATTCTTCACTTTGTGCCCGTATCTTATCTCTACGCTCATAAAGCTCACCCCTCTTATTTGCAATAGCTGTTTTTTCCTCTTCGATAACATTAATCTCTTTGTCTAAAGCCTCAATTCTTGAGGTCAGTTCCTTCATTTTACTCCACGTCTCGTCATGCTCCTTCTTTGCTCCACCAAAATCAACATTCATATGCTACAACACGTTCAACAACATAAATAGCGGTGTCAGGGATAAGATATATATTATATAAAATGAATAGGACATCAGAAGGTCGGATTACATAACACTTTTTTTTGTTTTGTACAAGTTTGAATTTCATCATGGTTGCAGAAAGGTCATAACTGGTTGAATATATACACAAAGAGAAATGAAAGAGATAAGAGCACGAGTCAAAGAACAAATTCACGATCAGGCTACACTTACTTTGACCTGATCTTGTATGGCATCTTTCTGACCCAATGATTCCTGAATCTCCTCTCTCATGGCAGCATTGGCAATAACAATTGGTCTTGTTAACTCTAGCTGTTTTAATTCTCTGATTAGTTGCTTTTCCTCAGACAATGGGATGCTTTCATGCTGAATGCGGTACTCCAAGCGGCGTTTCTAAACATTAATTGAAATTATTCAGAAAAAGTAACAACAAAACTCAGAGCAATTATTTGTGAAACCCATGGAAATTGTTAGTCAAGATGATAAATTATCCAACAAATTCAAGATTACACAACGTACAGCTTCATCTAGCTCTTTCTCTGATGAGCATATACCACCATTATAATTGTTTCGGAGTTTCCCCAATGCCTGCTGCAGAGGCTGCATTTCATTTTTCTTCCCACTCATGGCGTCCTGTAATTCTGAGAGTCGAGTTCTTAAATCCCTTTTCTCACTTCTCAACTCTGATCTCTTATCCTGTACAAAAAAATGCAAGCATGATCAAAGATAACTCTGCAAATTATGTGTGCTTTCTTCAGGCAATTTTTAAGCCCATGAACTTCAGATATGCCAAGAGTGTATACCTTCCCATTTATGGAAAATAAGAGATTTAGTTCACTAACGTGAAAAGTTAAGTGATCCCCCCCCCCCCCCCTCTCTTTTCTTCAAATGAATGCATCAGTTTAATAACTTGCACATACAAACTTCAATAAAATAACACTACAACTACATTTTTTTAACCGCACAAAAGCTGATAGTTTATTGCGTAACGCGTCTGAGGTTGTGTACGATCACCAGCTTCTGAAGCAATCATAGCAATAAATGATAACAAGAAAGAAACAGACTTGGTGATCAGTTACAAGTAAATAATGCACCACAAGCAACACAAAAAATTTAACCGATGACTAAACCGCCAATGACTAAATCAAGCAGATAATACATGCTATAACATAAACCAAAACCAACCAACTTACCTTTTTTGTTCTCGCACGATCATGAGCCCGAGCAAAAGCATCATTCTTCTTCTTAATCTCCCGAACAAGTTCATCGATTTGGGGAATATACTTGGGATCCTCGACCCTCTGTATCTTGGGGAAGTAGAAATTATGAGTAACTTCATCAGGAGAGACACCAGACCAATCAGCAGAAGCGTTCATACGGGCTTCGGCATCTGCATCAGTCCCAATTCCCTTCTCTACCTCCCTTTCATGAGAACCGAATTTGATGGCCTTATTTGGTCCCGACTCTTTACCCATTTTCCCATTCTCCTTCTCATGCAGAATTGACTTGTCAACAACTTCAGTCACAGCCTGAACTGGAACTTGAGGAGCCACATCCGATGCTACAACAACCTCAATGCCCATTGTTCTACACAAAAGATACCAGCTTTACAAAATAAGAAAACTCCAACATCCACAAAACACTCCTCCATATCGCAATACTTTCAACTACCCCTTCAGGCGGTAATCAGTTCTATACAGTCCAATCATACAAGTATTTGCACAAGTTCTTCTCACACATATACCAATAGATCAACAACATGCAAGGAATAAAGATCTAAAACTAGCTAGATCCCCTTCATAGCCCAAAAGTCTGAACACGGTCCATAAGCTGAATTGTCAGAATAAATCATGGACAGGAAGAGATACAGAACATCAGCCGACTCAACTGATCATGCATCTGCAAACCCCCAACTCAGAACGAGAAAGGATTCTAATTGTATCGGTAATATCAATCTAAGACCCGAAACAAACAAAACCCAATCACCATAGATCACAGACCACAATCGAATCAGAGAAAACCATATTTCTAGGCAGATCAACCATCAAGCATCTGCGATCTATGAGTCAGATACAATCAAATCGAACATAACGACAAAGTTACAAGAGCACCATTAAAGCTTGAGAGAGAACAAAGAAGATCCAGTACCAGCTGATATACAGAAACATAAAGTGAATTAAGATTATAAAGCGGAAAGAACGAGATGCAGAAAGGGAAATTGGGGAATGATAAGATACCAAATCGCAGAACAGTGAAAGAGTATTACCAGCGCACAGCAGGGATGGAGACGGGAATCGGGAAAGAGAGATGCAGATAGAAGAAAAAACCCTCTTCACAAAACGCCCCCAAGTATTGAAATTTTGCCTTAAAAAGGCAGGCAAAGGCAGAGCAAGGTAGATCTCAGACACCCACTTCCTCTCGGACTCTCTCTCTTAAGAGGCTTAGATCCCTGCGTTTTTTTGCTTTCGCTGAATTTTTAGTTTTTTCCGTCCGTCTCTGTATATAAAGAGAAAGGGGAGGCAAGAGAGAGAAAGGGCAGAGTTTGTTTCAGTTGAAGTTTTTTTCCCCTCTTTTCCTTTATTTTTTTTTTGCAATAAATAAATTAGAAAGAAAATATCTGTTATCTATCCATCTAACCAGACTTGATATTTCTATTGAAAATAAGTGTAAAATAACAAAAACTCAAAAGTAACTAAAAAACAGTACATGTCATATTATGAAGAAAAATCTAAGTATCTATCTAGTGTTCTTGGTTATTGTTTGTGTTTTGTAATTGGAGTATGTAATTTTGTATCTGGATGTCTTTATTTTGGATGGTCTATATCAAAATAGTCGTGAAAAGTAATTCTTGATGAAAATTATTTTGATAATTATTTTCTATAAAATAATTATCTGACATAAATGAAAAGTTTTTTTTTTTGGAAAATCGAAGTTATTTGTAAAAATTATACATTTGGTAATTTAGTTACACATGTCTAAAGAAAAGAAAAAAGGCTCGAAACTTATCCGGTAGATCTTAGGCGATTGATGAGTTGGATGGCGGTAGAGAGCAGTTCATGAACACACTAAGCGCTAGACTGCCACGTCTAGTTAGTCGGAAGCATGTGTCGCCGCCACCGTATGCCTCTCGCTAAAATCGGAAAACACAATACGCGTTGTTATTGTTAAGAAAAGATTGCTCAGTGCATGCAACCATACTAACAATCATCCAACTGCTCCTCCCAATATGTATCCGTTGATGTTTTTGGGTGGTGTGTCTTTCTCAAAACATCACCTCTATCTCGAATATGATCAAATTCATCAATCTAATTGATTATACGAGAGTCACTTTGATAACTTTCTTCCGTATGATAGTCATTTTGGGAAAACTTGCACGTTTTCATGAAGTAGAACCTCTAACCTTGACATAACTAAATATGGCTTGTCCAAAATACTTAACAAATAGCTAACTAATGCATGTTTGATAACTTGGTAAATCATATTTATTCTTATAAAAACGAGGTTGTAAAAGATCATACGGCTGGAAATTGCTCTATCACCCTCGTTGAACGCAGGCCCGTGGGTTCTACAGAAGGCATTTCAACAGTTTGCTTTCGTCTAATCGTCTCTCAGCCTTTTCACAAAGCCTTCCAGTCTCGCTTCCCATGAAAACCTTCGCTAATCTCAGGTGGCCGGGCCTCCTCCGAGCCAACAACAACAAAGTATCAGGTTCGTGATTTCTGTTGTTGACCGCTAGCTCGTGGGTTTCTTCCTCTGTTCTTTCCTCTGCCTGCTGGTGTCTATAAATTACCTCCAAATCGAGGTTACGGATTCCCTTTTCTGTGGAATTAGATATGGTGGTGCTTGTTCGATGGAAGTCCTTTCGGGTTCAAGTTTTCACAGTCGCTTTTATCCCATAGTGATAAAGGGGTTAACTTTACACTGCAAGTGATTGCTTTGGCATATTTTACTTTTCAGGCGTTTGTAACTGAGCACAAGCTATGAAGAATCAAGTTGATGGGTTGGTTAATAGTGTAGCAGATAAACCTGTCATTGAAGAAGTGAAGCACATTCTTGAAAAATGGTAGTTTTGTATCTTGAAAATGGTCTTGTTTCTTCCATTGCATCATGCTTATCAGAAAGATGTCATCTTTCTTACCCTACTAAGTGTAAATTTCAGGTTCAATGGTATTCAGTTAGGGGACTCATGCTTGACGATTCTACATTACCTGAGCATCTTCGCAAGCTACAAGGGCGACACGTGATAGACAAAGTCTCCATGCCGATTTTCTCAGCCTCCCTACAGTGAGGGAGTTGATGTTTGAGTTGGAGAAGCTGGCTGACAGTAGAGCAGTTGGTCCAGGAGGATATCCGCGGGCTAAAGCTATTGGTTTGTGTTGTGTGCTGCTGCATCAATTCTTATACTTGGTTAACTTGCTCATGTACATCTGAAAACCTCATAGGCTGAGCTAATTGCTGATGACGATTCGGATGTGGTTGCAACATTGAGGTAAGCCACAGGCTACCTAAGTTCCAAGCTATCCTGTCCTTCAATTTATATTGTCATGGATATTTATGCTTTGTTCACTATAACAGGAAACTTCGGATTCGTATCCTGTACTCATTGTGAGTTCTTAGGTTCAATTGTTGGTACAGGAATTGTCTGGGAAAAGGTTGGGGATGTTTTACTCTTGCAGGTATGTTGTTGAGCTTTATTGTTTGGCCGGCTTATCAAGTTCTCTATAAAGCACTTTTTTTTATATGTTTAACGCCAGTGGACACAAAACCTGCCAGTTATTAGCACATCAAAGCATAATTGTCATGCTGATTATCACCAACATGTGAACATGCATCAACTGCAATATATGGGTCAAACTGCATATGCTGCTTGCTTTCCATCTCTTCTCCTTACATTGTCATTATCAATTGACATCCCTGATGTGAATTTGGTGCAACTTTCTATCAATGTACTGCTGGTTTTTAAATAAGTAAGTTGACGGTTGACATTTGTCACAATTGTGGACTAGAACTATTGTTTGACAAGCAGCATTCAACATTGATTTTAAGTTGGAATATAGCTATATTCCAGGTTGTAACTTTAGTGGTCAGCTTGAGGTAAGTCTGCTTATACATTCTGACAGAAATCACTGATGAATCTTTGCGTCTTTACCTGGTGCTTGGATTTACTATTGAGAACAAATATAACTGTGCTAAACATTTATAAAGCTCTTGATGTCTGATATTCATTAATTAAAAAGTCCATGAATCTTAATGGCTAATGTTTGTTCTGGGTTGTCACACATACTACATCAAGGTATTCTATGCAATTCGATCTTTCATTGATACATCATACTAAACCATATCGAGCACCATGTATTTCTCTTCCTTCATCTGTAACAGATACAGGAGTGCAAATAAAAACACTGGATGGAATAAAGTGATTGCAATTGTTCTTTGGTTTCTTGAAACGGTGCTTTATTGGCTAGACACTTATTGTTTCTCTTTTTCTCTTTGCTGAAACCTTTTCCAGGGAGGTAAAGGGACACAATTTTTAGTGGTTCCAGAACTTGCTGACTTTATGATATCCTCACTTGGACAAGGTATTGGTTTTGGTTTGTCATGCACATTACTTCAAACTATTGCTTCCTTGACGATTATCATACTGATTTGCTAGAGAAGAATTGTCTTTCTAGCTTGACCTGTGGAGCACAGAGCAGGACTGTTATTATGATACCATTTGATACACTATATGTTCTTGTTTATCTGGTATCTGCATTGTTATTTCAGTATGCTAGATATAATTGAAGCCAGAACATTTGTCTGTGTTTTAGTTCATCAAAGTGCAGTGCTTTTGTTGGCTTCAGAGTTCTTGCCACTCAATGCTCTCTTTATCTGTTTCTTGGGGGCATTTCTCCTTTGGCAGTGAGAAGCGTTTCAGTTTGCATGTACGAGGACTCCCCTGCTTGATCTTGATTATCAGCCACCAAAGTGAGATATACTGAACTATTTATTGGGTCCTCTTGCTTTAGCTTTGTTGTCGTCGTTGAGTCACTGAGTAACAATGATGGTAACTTCTTACCCTTTTCTCGGGACCAAGACCTTGTCGATTTAATCAGGTGCACTGAAACTTCATTGTGCTTAAAGCTTCCAGACCTAACTATGTATATGCTGTTTGTTGTCACCATCTTTCCACACTGTTGCGATTCTTTAAGAGAGTGCGCTAGCTCCCGGTTTCGTACAGGTCTTTATCGGCATACTGAATCTAACTTCGAGTCGTTACATCTTCATGCCAGGTGGTACATCGAAACCGATTCAACCATGTCCACAGCAGTCGGTTCCTTCTGACTAATCATTCAAAGATGATACACAATCATCGAAGAATTGCAGCGACATGTATTTCAGCAACTAGAAGCAGGATGTTGCTATGCAAATGCCTGTAGATAATCTTTTGCTTCAACATTTGATTTCCCTTATCTGCGATCGACATAAAAAGACCGGTGAGATATCTTGCATTAGCCCTCAAATCATTTGGTTAAACAGGGACATTTAAACACAGGAAATACTAACAAAAGGAGTGCATTGATCATGCTAGTTCAAGAAGCTCGTACATTTTGATACGACATCACTAGATAGATGGATCATCATGATCCTCTACACAGTAAACCTTGAACCGCCGGAATCGGGAGATTTTAGGGTTTTCAGACGATCGAGAAAGGGCGGGAGGCGGTATATGTAGTTAAGGATTTTTACCGGGAAGGCCAGCATGGGCCACTGGATCTTCAGTAGCGGGCCAGGCCCAAATAACCTATCCAAGAGGGCCCAAACGGAAACCGCTAAATAACCCTCGGGTCAGACCGAAATGGCCCCTGGGCAACTGCATGTTCATTTTGTCCATAGGACCAATAGTTTAAGGCTTTTGTTGTACATCCCAAGGATTCAAACCTAACAAGGGTGACTTCTTCCTGATTTATTATGTGTTACATGTAACCGTAAATGTGCATCTTACTCTAGCAAATGGAGTTCTGACCTGGCTGCTGCTTGCGAAGTATGGAAGGAGATTCAATTTGAATACCGCAAGCAAAAGATGTCGTCTTGTCCTGAAGTTTACTAATTGACATTCAATAATTATGTATTTTTGAAAGCATTACAATTCCTGAGGAAAGATCTAGTGATTCACATTTCACGCCATATCAGTTGCGCAAGATATGCGAAAATTCGGGGGCTCGTTGCCTCCTAGCTCATTCCCTTTTACATATGCCATGATGGTCATGGACAACTTTTATCTCTAGTTAGCACCCCAAAAAGATCGATACAAACCCAAAACTCTCTTGGCTTAGTACAAAAAAGAAAACCCACTTAATGAGATATAACTGGACTTAAAAAAATGGTATACCACGTTGGTACACTATACTTCGAATTCGGAAGGTACGCGATAGCTGTGAAATCTGATAAATGTCACGTAAAATCATAAATCAAAACGCGTAAGATTTTACAGCAGATCACAGAGTTTCGTATACACCCCTCCGAATCCGATATGTATCGCGCGTAAGGAGCAAATACAATTTTTTTTTCTTCTTTCTTCTTTCTTTCCCTCGATCGATCTCTTTCAATCCCCTAATGAAACCAGAGATTTCATCAAGACCCACCACTTTCCCACCAAAAACTCTCCGGCGGAGGAAAATTTCAAGCGTACCCACAAGAGCCATACTCGCACTTCAACCCACTGGAGCACCGCCGGTTGCACTCCCCGCAGTGGCTCGCACTGGACGCGAAGCTGACACACGCGCCGTCGCAGCAGTGGAGGCCGAACCCGCACTTGTCGCCGCACGCGCCGCAGTTGTTCTCGTCCTGGACCACGTTGCGGCAGTGGTTCTTGCAGCACCGGAGGAGCGCCGTCCCGTTGTTGGCCGGGACGCCGTCGCATATGTTGCCGCCGCCGGGCGAGCAGCGCATCCCTTTGCGGATCCGCTCGTTGAGGAACAGGCTCCGCGACCGGAACATGGTCGTCGGGTTGTCGAGGATGTAGTACTCCTCCCCGTCGTCGTCGGCGGCCGCGGAGATGGCGGCGGCGGCTGCTAGTGTGATGATGATGATGGTGAGGTAGTTGAGTCGAGACATTGTGTGGGAAATGGAGGGAATGGAAAGGTTTTTTGGGTTGAGGGGAAAGAAAGGGAGGGATCAGTGTCGACGACGAGATTGTTGGGCAAGTCATATTATGGTTTTCTGTGTGTGTCTATTTATATTATTGTCAAGGTTGTGCAACGGTTCGGTTCGGTTCGGAAGGATCGAACTTGCGGTCCGATAGTGAAATATATCTCAGGATTAAAAACCGGATAATTATTGTATTCGTTCTAATTTGATCCGATTAGGTTTGGTCTAAATGTCGATTATATTCAATCCGTTTTTTCTCAGTATTTAATATTTTGGCACTACCTAAAAGTTGACACAAATCTAAAAGCAACAATCACAACAATCACAACTTTTAGTTGAGATTGTATAATGCATCATTTTTTGTAATTGTTGGTGGGACATGCCTAAAACAATGCATGCATTGTTTTATATTTTGGCACTTCCAAACATTGTATTGTGCACAATACATGTATTCAACAAGCACAACTCTAACAATCACAACCTCCCTAAACAACAAATTCCCAAAGTCAACAAAAGCTAGCATTTCTCTTTGAATTATATTAAGAATAGGGGGAAAAGTGTTGTCATGAACAATGGATTGATATTCAACAAAAGCTAGCACCCTTTATTACATTGAAGAGGAAAGAGCTCTTGGTACCAAATAATATATAGCCAACTAAAATCTACAAGACTAACAGCATAATTATTATCAAAACTACCATGCACTTTTATGGTTGATTTATGAACTACTGGACCTATTTTTCCATTATTATAGTTTCCCCTCTCGTATTTGTATATTATGAATCGAAATTGGAAACCCTAATAAGTGTAATTTCTTCTTCGTGTTCCTCGGCGAGCAAATAATTGATTGTAATTACTTATGCAGTTGTGAGTTGACGATTAATAGTGCTAAATTGCTGTATAACAAATAACAATACACCATGTTTGGCAATCAATTATTAAGTTTCGAAACCTGGCTCGCCTTGCTGCTTCATTATGCAATGATTGGACGTTGGATTTGAAGGAAACAGAGGAGGGTAATATGGCGACAAAATTTAATTAAGATAGGAGCCGTGTCAGCAGCTAATCATGCTACGTAGCAAGCTAATGAATAGTTAATTAGGGAAAGGGGCTTTGGTTATAAATCATTATAAGGTTATATAAATAAATAGAGTGGTAATACACAGCTAATAAGTCAAGGTAGTTTTTGTTTATTCTAACCTAGCTTCAACGTACTTAATTGCTTGACCCAAAAGGCAAGGTCGCGTTTCCGCCGATGCAAACGTGGGAAGGATCTGTTTTTCCGGCGGCAAATGCGATCGACGTCGCTCCACTGCAAGGCTGGCCGCCGCCTCGAATGCAATCAAGGCCACCAACGCAACGCGGTCACGATGGAAATCCCACGTGGGGAAGGGAAGGAAGAGTTCTTCTCTCTTGCCACCATTAATCGAGCCTAAGAGCAAAGTTCATAAACAAATAGTATACAACTCGAAATTCAACCTCTCTCAATCAATTAAGTTATCAGAATCAAGCGTTCGTAACATGGTATCAGAGTCTTTAATAACTGGGAGGTCCTACATTCGAATTTAAATAGCTCACAATGTTACGTGCATGATATTCGAACCCATGAACACGTCAAATTAGTATGAGTTACATTGGTTCGAGAGAGCGTATTAGAATGAGACAATGGCCTGCTACGGGCTGTAACCTTTTCATTCACTGGACCATTCAATCGGTAGGAGCGACGGGCGGTGTGTACAAAAAGCAGGGACGTAGTCAACGCGAGCTGATGACTCGCGCTTACTAGGAATTCCTCGTCGAAGACCAACAATTGCAATGATCTATCCCCACGATGAAATTTCAAAGATTACCCAGACCTGTCGGCCAAGGCTATAGAGTATAGACTCGTTGAATACATCAGCGTAACGCGCGTGCGGCCCAGAACATCTAAGCCAACCGATTGGCCGGCCTACATTGATCGTTTAACCCTTCCTCAGCCCAATGAAGGAAACGCGCCTGGCCCATAGTTGACACTGCATACCCGGCCGGCCCAAAACCATCTCTCCATAGCCCACACTCTTAGCACATGATATGGCTGGATTGGATTCAATTTCTAATTCGATCGACTCATGTTGTCCATTGACAAATGATTTTTTTGGCAAAGATTGATGAATGATTTGCAAACCAAAAGCCTCAATTATTGCAAGCAAAGGAAGATATGAATGTCCTAATAAAGCAAGGGGAAAAGGTTAGTGATCAGATCTCAAACCAGCTATAGATGGATATCATCAATATGCACATGACACTGAAATTCCAACTACAAGAGGGAGTTAATTAGGCCACTCAGTCATTCTCAAATGTCAAATTTCAGTAATATTTCCAATGCATATATCCTATCCCTCAACAAGTGTGGTGCAACTTGATTCATAATGATATATGTTGCTGTCATTCCACTCTTTATTTTATCCACTTCCCATGAAAAGGTAGGAGGAGATGAGAGTCTCTCATTGGCCATGAGAGAGAATATTAGTCCGGTAGAGAGATGCTATTTTTTATATACCAGATAGACCGTAGGATTTGTTCCAATATGTTTGAGGAGAATATTATTCGTTCCTAAACTCTAATAGTATAGGGCAAACTAATTTCACCATGTCACAACAACCCCTCCCGCCTTGTTATTGATTTGATCTATATTGATTTGTCTCAATACCTACTTGTATGTTGTATCTCTCTTATTTTGGCTTCTCTTACAACTTACATGATACTTTCAAGCTAAAAAAACTTTGAACAAGGGGAAAACTCTTTAACTATTCAGTCTCAATTAATAATCTTTTATTTCTCCTTTCCATTTTATGAAGTGTTTTCCCATGTTTCCTCGTCGAAGAGTTGTACCTTTTTTTCGTTTACTTTCTTCAAATTATATATGAGAATGGGTTGATCAGGACACCAGTATCACGTGAGTATATTTTGTAAGAGAACATGAGCATCAATTCACATTTGAGCTTTTCCTTCAACGAGTCGAGTTATTGATATGAACTATCGTACTCACATTTTAATACCCCACGATGTCTACAGATGACTTTGGCAAAATGTAACGTCAGATATGTGCAAACTTCAAATTCACCATAATTATAATGAGTTTATTTCCTTCGAAAACACCGTGTGAAAGAAATGTTTAAAGGAATGATATAACACTCATATATGAGTCTATTCTAATAACTCAACTTATTGATAGTTTGATACGAAACCATTTCGGATAAGATTTCTCCGCACCAACTTGAGTTAACCTACTTTGAACTTGTTTTGTGTCATGTTCTTGCTCGTTTCCTTCTTCCTCCTTTGGGCCTTACCGAGTGGGGGCTAAGGACGACTGTGGTTCATGTACCACACACTGTTTTCACACAAGGATTCATCAATAATGTGGTTGATGAACTCACAATATGGACAGAAAATGATTATCAAGGGTCCCTCCGTCGATGCATATATAGTGTGCACCGAATCCAGCCGCAATTTCCCCCTCTAATCTCGGTGGGTTATGGCTGCTTTTGCTTGTACTCTAATTTAAGTACAAAATTCCTTCAAATCGGCACTATTTTTAATCATGGTGTTACGATACCACAACTCGTCGGTAAAGTTTAATCCACGACATTACAGCGAACTGAACCACTTGCTTGTTGAGATTGTTAATTGTGGCTACATGAAGAATGAGCCAGATAAAGTCTTTTTAACATCAAAAGTATGAGAACAAGAATATCGTTCTTTATAGGATAAATACAATTTAATATCCAAACCTTTCATTTTAAACAATATAATAGCCAAACTTTTTCGAAAACAATATAATATCCAAATCGTCAACTTTCCGTTCGTTTGACCATTAGTTAACACTTCAAAAAAGCTTTGTTTAGGGGAAATTATCACAATACAACTTTGTTTCTTGTTTTGGCATTGCAGATGACTGAATATTTAGATATTCTATATCATCATGGTGGAGTCATGGACTTCTCGGGTTTGGAACTACGATATGTTGGTGGTTTTTCAGAGAAGATATCGATGGATATTGATGAAGTGTCGTACTTCGAACTTTTTTGAAGTGTCAACTAACGGTCAAACAGACAAAAAGTTGACGATTTGGATATTAGATTGTTTTCGAAAAGTTTTGGCTATTATATTGTTTAAAATAAAAGGTTTGGATATTAAATTGTATTTACCCTTCTTTATAATGTGGTATCTTTTCCTAACAATCAAAAGGGAAATCCCATCATCTCTCCGCATACAGTCGGGAATTCGATTCTCACTTCTCTCTCCCTTTCTCTTCCCCTGTATGTCAACGATGAACAATCATTATCTTTGGCGACCAAATGTAAAAGCATTTAGTGACCAATCATTGGATACTCCAAAACGTATTCTGCAACTGTTGATGTGACTTGAATCGGACTATCAGCCGCTACGACTGGTAATCAGGGGTCTCGCTGCCCGGCCAGCGAGTGGGGTCCAGGGGCAACGCCCCCGGCCCACGGTGTATGGGCTCAATGTTATTTGGGTTCGGATTCTGGGCCTGGTCTGTAACCGTTTCCTTTGCCAGATTGGATTATGTTTAGACCTACATGGAGAAGTACTATAAATACTTCTCATACTCCTCTGTAATTTGTAATCTCCTCGATATAGTGAAAGTGGCTCTCTCTCGCCCGTGGACGTAGCTAACACAAAATCCAAAGAAAATGACCTTTTGTCGCCCAAAAAATTACGAAAATGCCATCTGAAAATAAATTGGCCCAAATCGATGCTTAATGAACTTATCATCCGTGGAGAATAGGATGAATAGACTTCATTATCAGTGGAGAATAGCCTCAGCCTGATTCAGTGATCTGCAGCCTCCAGATTCGAAAAAATGGAATTTCAGAAAAATTGCCCGAAATCTGTGATGGTACCCCTTTGGAATCTGCCAAAAATTAACGGGAATAAATCCGACCAAATCGGTGCTTAATGGACTTAATCATCGGTGAAGAATAGCCTCAGGCTGAATCCATGATCTGTAGCATTCAAAATCCATGGAAAATGGCTTTTTGTCGACAAAAAAATTACGAAAATGCCATTTAATAATAAATTGGCCCAAATCGATACTTAATGAACTCATCATCCGTGGAGAATAGGATCAATAGACTTCATTAAGGGTGGAGAATAGCCTCGGCCTGATTCCGTGATCTCCAGCCTCCAGAATCGAAAGAAAAAGTCATTTCAGAAAAATCGCCCAATATCTGTGACGGTACCCCTTTGGAACCTGCCAAAAATTGACTAGGAATAACTCCACCCAAATTGGGGCTTAATGGACTTAATCATCGTTGAAGAATAGCCTCAGGCGGAATCTATGATATGTAGCCTTCAAAATCCAAAGAAAATGACCTTTTGTCGCCCAAAAAATTAAGAAAATGCCATCTGAAAATAAATTGGCCCAAATCGATGCTTAATGAACTTATCTTCCGTGGAGAATAGGATGAGTAGACTTCATTATCGGTGGAGAATAGCCTCAGCCTAATTCCGTGATCTGCAGCCTCCAGATTCGAAAAAATGGCATTTCATAAAAATCGCCCGAAATCTGTGATGGTACTCCTTTGCAAAAAATTAACGGGAATAAATCCGCTTAATCGGTGCTTAATGGACTTAGTCATCGGTGAAGAATAGCCTCAGGCTGAATCCAGGATCTGTAGCCGTCAAAATCCATGGAAAATGGCATTTCGTCGACAAAAAAATTACGAAAATGCCATCCGATAATAAATTGGCCCAAATCGATACTTAATGAACTTATCATACGTGGAGTATAGGATCAATAGACTTTATTAACGGTAGAGAATAGCCTCGGCCTGATTCTGTGATCTGCAGCCTCCAGAATCGAAAGAAAATGGCATTTCGGAAAAATCGCCCAAAATCGTTGATAGTACCCCTTTGGAATCTGCCAAAAATTGATTCGGAATAAATCCGCCCAAATCGGTGCTTAATGGACTTAATCATCGTTCAAGAATAGACTCAGATCGAATCTTTGATCTGTAGCCACCAAAATCCAAAGAAAATGGCCTTTCGTTACCCAAAAAATTACGAAATGCCATCCAAAAATAAATTGGGCCAAATCGGTGCTTAATGGACTTATCATCAGTGGAAAATAAGATCAGTAGACTTCATTATCGGTGGAGAATAGCCTCGGCCTGATTTCGTGATCTGCAGCTTCCAGAATCGAAAGAAAATGACATTTCGAAAAAAAGCCCGAAATCTGTGATGGTACCCCTTTTGAATCAACCAAAAATTCCTGGGAATAAATATGCCAAAAGCGGTGCTTAATGGACTTAATCATCGGTGAAGAATAACCTCAGGCCGAATCCGTGATCTGTTGCCTTCAAAATCTATGGAAAATGGCCTTTCTTCAACAAAAAAATTACGAAAATGCCATCCGATAATAAATTGGCCCAAATCAATGCTTAATGAACTTATCATCCGTGGAGAATAGGATCAATAGACTTCATTAACGGTGGAGAATAGCCTAGGCCTGATTCCGTGATCTGCAGCCTCCAGAATTGAAAGAAAATGGCATTTCGGAAAAATCGTCCAAAATCTGTGATGGTACCCCTTTGGAATCTGCCAAAAATTGACTCGGAATAAATCCGCCCCAATCGGTGCTTAATGGACTTAATCATCGTTCAAGAATAGACTTAGACCGAATCCGTGATCTGTAGCCATCAAAATCCAAAGAAAATGGCCTATCGTCGCCCAAAAAATTACGAAATGCCATCAAAAAATAAATTGGGACAAATCGGTGCTTAATGGACTTATCATCGGTGGAGAATAAGATAAGCACAGTTCATTATCGGTGGAGAATAGCCTCAGCCTGATTTCATGATCTGCAGCTTCCAGAATCGAAAGTAAATGGCATTTCGGAAAAATCGCCCGAAATCTGTGATGGTACACCTTTGGAATCTGCCAAAAATTGACCCGGAATAACTCCACCCAAATCGGTGCTTAATGGACTTAATCATCGTTGAAGAATAGCCTCAAGCTGAATCCGTGATCTGTAGCCTTCAAAATCCAAAGAAAATGACCTTTTGTCGCCCAAAAAATTACGAAAATTCCATCTGAAAATAAATTGGCCCAAATCGATGCTTAATGAACTTATCATCCGTGGAGAATAGCCTCGGTCTGATTCCGTAATCTGCAGCCTCCACAATCGAAAGAAAATGGCATTTCGGAAAAATCGCCCGAAATCTGTGATGGTACCCCTTTGGAATCTGCCAAAAATTGACCCGGAATAAATCCACCCAAATCGGTGCTTAATAGACTTAATCATCGGTGAAGAATAGTCTCAGGCCGAATTCTGCCAAAAAAATGGGCCCTGAATAAATTCGCACAAATCGACACTTAATGGACTTAATCATCGTTGAAGAATATCCTCAGGCCGAATCCGCGATCTGTAGCCTTCAAAATCCAAAGAAAATGGCCTTTCGTCGCCAAAAAATTTACGAAAATGCCATCCGAAAATAAATTGGTCCAAATCGGTGCTTAATGGACTTATCATCCGTGGAGAATAGTATCAATAGACTTCATTATCGGTGGATATAGGCGCGGCCTAATTCCGTGATCTGCAGCCTCCAGAATGAAAAGAAAATGGCATTTCGGAAAAATTGCCCGAAATCTGTGATGATACCCCTTTGGAATCTGCCAAAAATGGGCCCGGAATAAATTCGCCCAAATCGACACTTAATGGACTTAATCATCGTTGAAGAATATCCTCAGGCCGAATCCGTGATCTGTAGACTTCAAAATCCAAAGAAAATGGCCTTTCGTCGCCAAAAAATTTACGAAAATGCCATCCGAAAATAAATTGGTCCAAATCGGTGCTTAATGGACTTATCATCCGTGGAGAATAGTATCAATAGACTTCATTATCGGTGGATATAGGCGCGGCCTAATTCCGTGATCTGCAGCCTCCAGAATGAAAAGAAAATGGCATTTCGGAAAAATTGCACGAAATCTGTGATGGTACCCCCTTTGGAATCTGCCAAAAATGGGCCCGGAATAAATTCTCCCAAATCGGCACTTAATGGACTTAATCATCGTTGAAGAATAGCCTCAGGCCGAATCAGCGATCTGTAGACTTCAAAATCCAAAGAAAATTGCCTTTCATCGCAAAAAAAAAATTACGAAAATGCCATCCGAAAATAAATTGGGCCAAATCGGTGCTTAATGGACTTATCATCCGTGGAGAATAGTATCAATAGATTTCATTTTCGGTGGATATAGGCTAGGCCTGATTCTGTGATCTGCAGCCTCCAGAATCGAAAGAAAATGGCATTTCGGAAAAATTGCCCGAAATCTGTGATGGTAACCCTTTGGAATCTGCCAAAAATGGGCTCAGAATAAATTCGCCCAAATCGGCACTTAATGGACTAAATCATAGTTGAAGAATAGCCTCAGGCCGAATCCGCGATCTATAGCCTTCAAAATCCAAAGAAAATGGCCTTTCGTCGCGAAAAAAATTACGAAAATGCCATTCGAAAATAAATTGGCCCAAATCGGTGCTTAATGGACTTATCATCCGTTGAGAATAGTATCAATAGACTTCATTATCGGTGGATATAGGCTCGGCCTGATTCCGTGATCTACAGCCTCCGGAATCGAAAAAATGGCATTTCACAAAAATTGCTGGAAATCTGTGATGGTACCCCTTTGGAATCTGCCAAAAATGGGCCCGGAATAAATTCGCCCAAATCGGCACTTAATGGATTTAATCATTGTTGAAGAATAGCCTCAGGCCGAATCCGCGATCTATAGCCTTCAAAATCCAAATAAAATGGCCTTTCGTCGCCAAAAAATTACGAAAATGACATCCGAAAATAAATTGGCCCAAATCGGTGCTTAATGGACTTATCATCCGTGGAGAATAGTATTAATAGACTTCATTATTGGTGGATATAGGCCTGATTCCATGATCTGCAGCATCTAGAATCGAAAGAAAATGGCATTTCGGAAAAATTGCCCGAAATCTGTGATGGTACCCCTTTGGAATGTGCCAAAAATGGGCCCGGAATAAATTCGCCCAAATCGGCACTTAATGGACTTAATCATCGTTGAAGAATACCCTCAGGCCGAATCCGCGATCTGTATCTTTCAAAATCCAAAGAAAATGTCCTTTCGTCGCCAAAAAAATTACGAAAATGCCATCCGAAAATAAATTGGGCCAAATCGGTGCTTAATGGACTTAATCATCGGTGAAGAATAGTCTCAGGCCGAATCCGTGATATGTAGCCTTCAAAATCCTTGGAAAATGGCCTTTCGTCGACAAAAAAATTATGAAAATGCCATCCGAAAATAAATTGGACCAAATCGATGCTTAATGAACTTATCATCCGTGGAGAATAGGATGAATAGACTTCATTATTGGTGGAGAATAGCCTCGGCCGGAGTTCGTGATCTGCAGCCTCCACAATTGAAAGAAAATGGCGTTTCCGAAAAATCGCCCGAAATCTGTGATGGTACCACTTTGGAATCTGCCAAAAATTACCGGGAATAAATCCGCCCAAATCGGTGCTTAATGAACTTAATCATCGGTGAAGAATAGCCTCAGGCCGAATCCGTGATCTGTTGCCTTCAAAATCCATGGAAAATGGCCTTTCGTCGACAAAAAAAATTACGAAAATGTCATCCAAAAATAATTGGCCCAAATCGGTATTTAATGGACTTATCATCCGTGGAGAATACGATCAATAGACTTCATCATCTATGGAGAATAGCCTCGGCCTGATTCCGTGATCTGCATCCTCAAGAATCGAAAGAAAATGATATTTCGGAATATCGCCCGAAATCTGTGATGGTACCTTTGGAATCTGACAAAAATTGACCTGGAATAAATCCGCCCAAATCGGTGCTTAATGGACTTAACTATTGTTGAAGTATAGTCTCAGTCCAAATCCGTGATCTATAGCCTTCAAAATCGAAAGAAAATGGCCTTTCATCGCCAAAAAATTACGAAATTGCCATCCGAAAATAAATTGGCCCAAATCGGTGCTTAATGGACTTATCATCCGTGGAGAATAGTATCAATAGATTTCATTATCGGTGGATATAGGCTCAGCCTGATTCCGTAATCTGCAGCCTCCAGAATCGAAAGAAATTGGCATTTCGGAAATATTGCCCGAAATATGTGATGGTACCCCCTTTGGAATCTGCCAAAAATGGGCCCGGAATAAATGCGCCCAAATCGGCACTTAATGGACTTAATCATCGTTGAAGAATAGCCTCAGGCCGAATCCGCGATCTGTAGCCTTCAAAATCCAAAGAAAATAGCCTTTCGTCGCCAAAAAATTACGAAAATGCCATCCGAAAATAAATTGACCCAAATCGGTGCTTAATGGACTCATCATCTGTGGAGAACAGTATCAATAGACTTCATTATCGGTGGATATAGGCTCGGCCTGATTCCGTGATCTGCAGCCTCCAGAATCGAAAGAAAATGGCATTTCGGAAAAATTGTCCCGAAATCTGTGATGGTACCCCTTTGGAATCTGCCAAAAATGGGCCCGGAATAAATTCCCCCAAATCGGCACTTAATGGACTTAATCATCGTTGAAGAATAGCCTCAGGCCGAATCCGCGATCTGTAGCCTTCAAAATCCAAAGAAAATAGCCTTTCGTCGCCAAAAAATTACGAAAATGCCATCCGAAAATAAATTGACCCAAATCGGTGCTTAATGGACTCATCATCCGTGGAGAATAGTATCAATAGACTTCATTATCGGTGGATATAGGCTCGGTCTGATTTCGTGATCTGCAGCCTCCAGAATCGAAAGAAAATGGGATTTCGGAAAAATTGCCCGAAATCTATGATTGTAACCCTTTAGAATCTGCCAAAAATGGGCCCAGAATAAATTCGCCCAAATCGGCACTTAATGGACTTAATCATCGTTGAAGAATAGCCTCAGGCCGATTCCGCGATCTGTAGCCTTCAAAATCCAAAGAAAATGGCTTTCGTCGCCAAAAAAATTACGAAAATGCCATCCGAGAATATATTGGGCCAAATCGGTGCTTAATGGACTTATCATTCGTGGAGAATAGTATCTGTAGCCTTCATTATCGGTAGATATAGGCTCGACCTGATTCCGTGATCTGCAGCCTCCAGAATCGAAAGAAAATTGCATTTCGGAAAAATTGCCCGAAATATGTGATGGTACCCCTTTGGAATCTGCCAAAAATGGGCCCGGAATAAATTCACCCAAATCGACACTTAATGGACTTAATCATCGTTGAAGAATAGCCTCAGGCCGAATCCGCGATCTGTAGCCTTCAAAAGCCAAAGAAAATGGCCTTTCGTCGCCAAAAAAATTACGAAAATGCCATCCGAAAATAAATTGGGCCAAATCGGTGCTTAATGGACTTATCATCCGTGGAGAATAGTATCAATAGATTTCATTATCGGTGGATATAGGCTCAGCCTGATTCCGTAATCTGCAGCCTCCAGAATCGAAAGAAATTGGCATTTCGGAAATATTGCCCGAAATATGTGATGGTACCCCTTTGGAAACTGCCAAAAATGGGCCCGGAATAAATGCGCCCAAATCGGCACTTAATGGACTTAATCATCGTTGAAGAATAGCCTCAGGTCGAATCCGCGATCTGTAGCCTTCAAAATCCAATGAAAATGGCCTTTCGTCGCCAAAAAAAATTACGAAAATGTCATCCGAAAATAAATTGGCCCAAATCAGTGCTTAATGGACTTATCATCCGTGGAGAAGAGTATCAGTAGACTTCATTATCGGTGGATATAGGCTCGGCCTGATTCCGTGATCTGCAGCCTCCAGAATCGAAAGAAAATGGCATTTCGGAAAAATTGCCCGAAATCTGTGACGGTACCCCTTTGGAATATGCCCAAAATGGGCCCTGAATAAATTCGCCCAAATCGACACTTAATGGACTTAATCATCGTTGAAGAATAGCCTCAGGCCGAATCCGCGATCTGTAGCCTTCAAAAGCCAAAGAAAATGGCCTTTCGTCGCCAAAAAAATTACGAAAATGCCATCCGAAAATAAATTGGGCCAAATCGGTGCTTAATGGACTTATCATCCGTGGAGAATAGTATCAATAGACTTCATTATCGGGGGATAATGGCTCGGCCTGATTCCGTGATTTGCAGCCTCCAGAATCGAAAGAAAATGGCATTTCGGAAAAATTGCCCGAAATCTGTGATGGTACCCCTTTGGAATCTGCCAAAAATGGGCCCCGAATAAATTCGCCTAAATCGGCACTTAATGGACTTAATCATCGTTGAAGAATAGCCTCAGGCCGAATCCGCCAACGTTAGCCTTCAAAATCCAAAGAAAATGGCCTTTCACCGCCAAAAAATTACGAAAATGCCACCCGAAAATAAATTGGCCCAAATCGATGCTTAATGGATTTATCATTCGTGGAGAACAGTATCAATAGACTTCATTTTTGGTGGATATAGGCTCGGCCTGATTCCGCGATCTGCAGCCTCCAGAATCGAAAGAAAATGGCATTTCGGAAAAATTGCCCGAAATCTGTGATGGTACCCCTTTGGAATCTGCCAAAAATGGGCCCGGAATAAATTCGCCCAAATCGGCACTTAATGGACTTAATCATCGTTGAAGAATAGCCTCAGGCCGAATCCGCGATCTGTAGCCTTCAAAATCCAAAGAAAATAGCCTTTCGTCGCCAAAAAATTACGAAAATGCCATCCGAAAATAAATTTGACCCAAATCGGTGCTTAATGGACTTATCATCCGTGGAGAATAGTATCAATAGACTTCATTATCGGTGGATATAGGCTCGGTCTGATTTCGTGATCTGCAGCCTCCAGAATCGAAAGAAAATGGCATTTCGGAAAAATTGCCCGAAATCTATGATGGTACCCCTTTGGAATCTGCCAAAAATGGGCCCGGAATAAATTCGCCCAAATCGGCACTTAATGGACTTAATCATCGTTGAAGAATAGCCTCAGGCCGAATCCGCGATCTGTAGCCTTCAAAATCCAAAGAAAATGGCCTTTCGTCGCCAAAAAAATTACGAAAATGCCATCCGAGAATATAATTGGGCCAAATCGGTGCTTAATGGACTTATCATTCGTGGAGAATAGTATCAATAGACTTCATTATCGGTGGATATAGGCTCGAACTGATTCCGTGATCTGCAGCCTCCAGAATCGAAAGAAAATGGCATTTCGGAAAAATTGCCCGAAATCTGTGATGGTACCCCTTTGGAATCTGCCAAAAATGGGCCCGGAATAAATTCACCGAAATCGCCAGTTAATGGACTTAATCATCGTTGAAGAATAGCCTCAGGCCGAATCCGCGATCTGTAGCCTTCAAAATCCAAAGAAAATGGCCTTTCGTCGCCAAAAAAATTACGAAAATGCCATCCGAAAATAAATTGGCCCAAATCGGTGCTTAATGGACTTATCATCCGTGGAGAAGGTATCAATAGACTTCATTATCGGTGGATATAGGCTCTGCCTGATTCCGTGATATGCAGCCTCCAGAATCGAAAGAAAATGACATTTCGGAAAAATTGCCCGAAATCTATGATGGTACTTCCTTTGGAATCTGCCAAAAAAGGCCCTGGAATAAATTGGCCCAAATCGGCACTTATTGGACATAATCATCGTTGAAGAATAGCCTCAGGCCGAATCCGCGATCTGTAGCCTTCAAAATCCAAAGAAAATGGCCTTTCGTCGCCAAAAAAATTACGAAAATGCCATCCGAAAATAAATTGGCCCAAATCGGTGCTTAATGGACTTATCATCCGTGGAGAATAGTATCAATAGACTTCATTATCGGTGGTTATTGGCTCGGCCTGATTCCGTGATCTGCAGCCTCCAGAATCGAAAGAAAATGGCATTTCGGAAAAATTGTCCCGAATATCTGTGATGGTACCCCTTTAGGAATCTGCCAAAAATGGGCCCGGAATAAATTCGCCCAAATCGGCACTTAATGGACTTAATCATCGTTGAAGAATAGCCTCAGGCCGAATCCGCGATCTGTAGCCTTCAAAATCCAAAGAAAAGGGCCTTTCGTCGCCAAAAAAATTACGAAAATGCCATCCGAAAATAAATTGGGCCAAATCGGTGCTTAATGGACTTATCATCCGTGGAGAATAGTATCAATAGACTTCATTATCGGTGGATATAGGCTCGGCCTGATTCCGTGATCTGCAGCCTCCAGAATCGAAAGAAAATGGCATTTCGGAAAAATTGCCCGAAATCTGTGATGGTACTCCTTTGGAATCTGCCAAAAAAGGGCCCCGGAATAAATTCGCCAAAATCGGCACTTATTGGACATAATCATCGTTGAAGAATAGCCTCAGGCCGAATCCGCGATCTGTAGCCTTCAAAAGCCAAAGAAAATGGCCTTTCGTCGCCAAAAAAATTACGAAAATGCCATCCGAAAATAAATTGTGCCAAATCGGTGCTTAATGGACTTATCATCCGTGGAGAATAGTATCAATAGATTTCATTATCGGTGGATATAGGCTCAGCCTGATTCCGTAATCTGCAGCCTCCAGAATCGAAAGAAATTGGCATTTCGGAAATATTGCCCGAAATATGTGATGGTACCCCTTTGGAAACTGCCAAAAATGGGCCCGGAATAAATGCGCCCAAATCGGCACTTAATGGACTTAATCATCGTTGAAGAATAGCCTCAGGTCGAATCCGCGATCTGTAGCCTTCAAAATCCAATGAAAATGGCCTTTCGTCGCCAAAAAAATTACGAAAATGTCATCCGAAAATAAATTGGCCCAAATCAGTGCTTAATGGACTTATCATCCGTGGAGAAGAGTATCAATAGACTTCATTATCGGTGGATATAGGCTCGGCCTGATTCCGTGATCTGCAGCCTCCAGAATCGAAAGAAAATGGCATTTCGGAAAAATTGCCCGGAATCTGTGATGGTACCCCTTTGGAATCTGCCAAAAATGGGCCCGGAATAAATTTTCCCAAATCGGCACTTAATGGACTTAATCATCGTTGAATAATAGCCTCTAGCCGAATCCGCGATCTGTAGCGTTCAAAATCCAAAGAAAATGGCCTTTCTTCGCCAAAAAAATTACGAAAATTCCATCCGAAAATAAATTGGCCCAAATCGGTGCTTAATGGACTTATCATCCGTGGAGAATAGTATCAATAGACTTCATTATCGGGGGATAATGGCTCAGCTTGATTCCGTGATTTGCAGCCTCCAGAATCGAAAGAAAATGGCATTTCGTAAAAATTGCCCGAAATATGTGACGGTACCCCTTTGGAATCTGCCAAAAATGGGCCCTGAATAAATTCGCCCAAATCGACACTTAATGGACTTAATCATCGTTGAAGAATAGCCTCAGGCCGAATCCGCGATCTGTAGCCTTCAAAATCCAAAGAAAATGGCCTTTCGTCGCAAAAAAAATTACGAAAATGCCATCCGAAAATAAATTGGTCCAAATCGGTGCTTAATGGACTTATCATCCGTGGAGAATAGTATCAATAGACTTCATTATCGGTGGATATAGGCTCGGCCTGATTCCGTGATCTGCAACCTCCAGAATCGAAAGAAAATGGCATTTCGGAAAAATTGCCCGAATCTGTGATGGTACCCCTTTGGAATCTGCCAAAAATGGGCCCCGAATAAATTCGCCTAAATCGGCACTTAATGGACTTAATCATCGTTGAAGAATAGCCTCAGGCCGAATCCGCGATCTGTAGCCTTCAAAATCCAAAGAAAATGGCCTTTCACCGCCAAAAAAATTACGAAAATGCCATCCGAAAATAAATTGGCCCAAATCGATGCTTAATGGACTTATCATTCGTGGAGAACAGTATCAATAGACTTCATTATTGGTGGATATAGGCTCGGCCTGATTCCGTGATCTGCAGCCTCCAGAATCGAAAGAAAATGGCATTTCGGAAAAATTGCCCGAAATCTGTGATGGTACCCCTTTGGAATCTGCCAAAAATGGGCCCGGAATAAATTCGCCCAAATCGGCACTTAATGGACTTAATCATCGTTGAAGAATAGCCTCAGGCCGAATCCGCGATCTGTAGCCTTCAAAATCCAAAGAAAATAGCCTTTCGTCGCCAAAAAAATTACGAAAATGCCATCCGAAAATAAATTGGCCCAAATCGGTGCTTAATGGACTTATCATCCGTGGAGAATAGTATCAATAGACTTCATTATCGGTGGATATAGGCTCGGCCTGATTCGTGATCTGCAGCCTCCAGAATCGAAAGAAAATGGGCATTTCGGAAAAATTGCCCGAAATCTAGTGATGGTAACCCTTTAGAATCTGCCAAAAATGGGCCCAGAATAAATTCGCCCAAATCGGCACTTAATGGACTTAATCATCGTTGAAGAATAGCCTCAGGCCGAATCCGCGATCTGTAGCCTTCAAAATCCAAAGAAAATGGCCTTTCGTCGCCAAAAAAATTACGAAAATGCCATCCGAGAATATATTGGGCCAAATCGGTGCTTAATGGACTTATCATTCGTGGAGAATAGTATCAATAGACTTCATTATCGGTGGATATAGGCTTGAACTGATTCCGTGATCTGCAGCCTCCAGAATCGAAAGAAAATGGCATTTCGGAAAAATTCCCCGAATTCTGTGATGGTACCCCTTTGGAATCTGCCAAAAATGGGCCCGGAATAAATTCACCGAAATCGCCAGTTAATGGACTTAATCATCGTTGAAGAATAGCCTCAGGCCGAATCCGCGATCTGTAGCCTTCAAAATCCAAAGAAAATGGCCTTTCGTCGCCAAAAAAATTACGAAAATGCCATCCGAAAATAAATTGGCCCAAATCGGTGCTTAATGGACTTATCATCCGTGGAGAATAGTATCAATAGACTTCATTATCGGTGGATATAGGCTCTGCCTGATTCCGTGATATGCAGCCTCCAGAATCGAAAGAAAATGACATTTCGGAAAAATTGCCCGAAATCTATGATGGTACTTCCTTTGGAATCTGCCAAAAAAGGCCCCGGAATAAATTCGCCCAAATCGGCACTTATTGGACATAATCATCGTTGAAGAATAGCCTCAGGCCGAATCCGCGATCTGTAGCCTTCAAAATCCAAAGAAAATGGCCTTTCGTCGCCAAAAAAATTACGAAAATGCCATCCGAAAATAAATTGGCCCAAATCGGTGCTTAATGGATTTTATCATCCGTGGAGAATAGTATCAATAGACTTCATTATCGGTGGTATATAGGCTCGGCCTGATTCCGTGATCTGCAGCCTCCAGAATCGAAACAAAATGGCATTTCGGAAAAATTGTCCGATATCTGTGATGGTACCCCTTTAGAATGTGCCAAAAATGGGCCCGGAATAAATTCGCCCAAATCGGCACTTAATGGACTTAATCATCGTTGAAGAATAGCCTCAGTCCGAATCCGCGATCTGTAGCCTTCAAAATCCAAAGAAAAAGGGCTTTCGTCGCCAAAAAAATTACGAAAATGCCATCCGAAAATAAATTGGGCCAAATCGGTGCTTAATGGACTTATCATCCGTGGAGAATAATATAAATAGACTTCATTATCGGTGGTTATTGGCTCGGCCTGATTCCGTGATCTGCAGCCTCCAGAATCGAAAGAAAATGGCATTTCGGAAAAATTGCCCGAAATCTATGATGGTACTTCCTTTGGAATCTGCCAAAAAAGGCCCGGGAATAAATTCGCCAAAATCGGCACTTATTGGACATAATCATCGTTGAAGAATTGCCTCAGGCCGAATCCGCGATCTGTAGCCTTCAAAATCCAAAGAAAATGGCCTTTCGTCGCCAAAAAAATTACGAAAATGCCATTCGAAAATAAATTGGCCCAAATCGGTGCTTAATGGACTTATCATCCGTGGAGAATAGTATCAATAGACTTCATTATCGGGGGATAATGGCTCAGCTTGATTCCGTGATTTGCAGCCTCCAGAATCGAAAGAAAATGGCATTTCGTAAAAATTGCCCGAAATCTGTGACGGTACCCCTTTGGAATCTGCCAAAAATGGGCCCTGAATAAATTCGCCCAAATCGACACTTAATGGACTTAATCATCGTTGAAGAATAGCCTCAGGCCGAATCCGCGATCTGTAGCCTTCAAAATTCAAAGAAAATGGCCTTTCGTCGCAAAAAAATTACGAAAATGCCATCCGAAAATAAATTGGTCCAAATCGGTGCTTAATGGACTTATCATCCGTTGAGAATAGTATCAATAGACTTCATTATCGGTGGATATAGGCTCGGCCTGATTCCGTGATCTGCAGCCTCCAGAATCGAAAGAAAATGGCATTTCGGAAAAATTGCCCGAATCTGTGATGGTACCCCTTTGGAATCTGCCAAAAATGGGCCCCGAATAAATTCGCCCAAATCGGCACTTAATGGACTTAATCATCGTTGAGGAATAGCCTCAGGCCGAATCCGCCAACGTTAGCCTTCAAAATCCAAAGAAAATGGCCTTTCATCGCCAATAAAATTACGAAAATGGCATCCGAAAATAAATTGGCCCAAATCGATGCTTAATGGACTTATCATTCGTGGAGAATAGTATCAATAGACTTCATTATCGGTGGATATAGGCTCGGCATGATTCCGTGATCTGCAGCCTCCAGAATCGAAAGAAAATTGCATTTCGGAAAAATTGCCCGAAATCTGTGATGGTACCCCTTTGGAATCTGCCAAAAATGGGCCCGGAATAATTCGCCCAAATCGGCACTTAATGGACTTAATCATCGTTGAAGAATAGCCTCAGGCCGAATCCGCGATCTGTAGCCTTCAAAATTCCAAAGAAAATGGACTTTCGTCGCCAAAAAAATTACGAAAATGCCATCCTGAAAATAAATTGGCCCAGATCGGTGCTTTATGGACTTATCATCCGTGGAGAATAGTATCAATAGACTTCATTTCTCGGTGGATATAGGCTCGGCCTGATTCCGTGATCTGCAGCCTCCAGAATCGAAAGAAAATGGCATTTCGGAAAAATTGCCCGAAATCTGTGATGGTACCCCTTTGGAATCTGCCAAAAATGGGCCCGGAATAAATTCGCCCAAATCGGCACTTAATGGACTTAATCATCGTTGAAGAATAGCCTCAGGCCGAATCCGCGATCTGTAGCCTTCAAAATCCAAAGAAAATGGCCTTTCGTCGCCAAAAAAATTACGAAAATGCCATCCGAAAATAAATTGGCCCAAATCGGTGCTTAATGGACTTATCATCCGTGGAGAATAGTATCAATAGACTTCATTATCGGTGGATATAGGCTCGGCCTGATTTCGTGATCTGCAGCCTCCAGAATCGAAAGAAAATGGCATTTCGGAAAAATTGCCCGAAATCTATGATGGTACCCCTTTAGAATCTGCCAAAAATGGGCCCGGAATAAATTCGCCCAAATCGGCACTTAATGGACTTAATCATCGTTGAAGAATAGCCTCAGGCCGAATCCGCGATCTGTAGCCTTCAAAATCCAAAGAAAATGGCCTTTCGTCGCCAAAAAAATTACGAAAATGCCATCCGAGAATATAATTGGGCCAAATCGGTGCTTAATGGACTTATCATCCGTGGAGAATAGTATCAATAGACTTCATTATCGGTGGATATAGGCTCGGCCTGATTCCGTGATCTGCAGCCTCCAGAATCGAAAGAAAATGGCATTTCGGAAAAATTGCCCGAAATCTGTGATGGTACCCCTTTGGAATCTGCCAAAAATGGGCCCGGAATAAATTCGCCCAAATCGGCCATTAATGGACTTAATCATCGTTGAAGAATAGCCTCAGGCCGAATCCGCGATCTGTAGCCTTCAAAATCCAAAGAAAATGGCCTTTCGTCGCCAAAAAAATTACGAAAATGCCATCCGAAAATAAATTGGCCCAAATCGGTGCTTAATGGACTTATCATCCGTGGAGAAGGTATCAATAGACTTCATTATTGGTGGATATAGGCTCTGCCTGATTCCGCGATCTGCAGCCTCCAGAATCGAAAGAAAATTGCATTTCGGAAAAATTGCCCGAAATCTGTGATGGTACCCCTTTGGAATCTGCCAAAAATGGGCCCGGAATAAATTCGCCCAAATCGGCACTTAATGGACTTAATCATCGTTGAAGAATAGCCTCAGGCCGAATCCGCGATCTGTAGCCTTCAAATTCCAAAGGAAATGGACTTTCGTCGCCAAAAAAATTACGAAAATGCCATCTGAAAATAAATTGGCCCAGATCGGTGCTTTATGGACTTATCATCCGTGGAGAACAGTATCAATAGACTTCATTTTTGGTGGATATAGGCTCGGCCTCATTCCGCGATCTGCAGCCTCCAGAATCGAAAGAAAATGGCATTTCGGAAAAATTGCCCGAAATCTGTGATGGTACCCCTTTGGAATCTACCAAAAATGGGCCCGGAATAAATTCGCCCAAATCGGCACTTAATGGACTTAATCATCGTTGAAGAATAGCCTCAGGCCGAATCCGCGATCTGTAGCCTTCAAAATCCAAAGAAAATGGCCTTTCGTCGCCAAAAAATTACGAAAATGCCATCCGAAAATAAATTGGCCCAAATCGGTGCTTAATGGACTTATCATCCGTGGAGAATAGTATCAATAGACTTCATTATCGGTGGATATAGGCTCGGCCTGATTCGTGATCTGCAGCCTCCAGAATCGAAAGAAAATGGGATTTCGGAAAAATTGCCCGAAATCTATGATTGTAACCCTTTAGAATGTGCCAAAAATGGGCCCAGAATAAATTCGCCCAAATCGGCACTTAATGGACTTAATCATCGTTGAAGAATAGCCTCAGGCCGAATCCGCGATCTGTAGCCTTCAAAATCCAAAGAAAATGGCCTTTCGTCGCCAAAAAAATTACGAAAATGCCATCCGAGAATATAATTGGGCCAAATCGGTGCTTAATGGACTTATCATCCGTGGAGAATAGTATCAATAGACTTCATTATCGGTGGATATAGGCTCGACCTGATTCCGTGATCTGCAGCCTCCAGAATCGAAAGAAAATGGCATTTCGGAAAAATTGCCCGAATCTGTGATGGTACCCCTTTGGAATCTGCCAAAAATGGGCCCGGAATAAATTCGCCCAAATCGGCAGTTAATGGACTTAATCATCGTTGAAGAATAGCCTCAGGCCGAATCCGCGATCTGTAGCCTTCAAAATCCAAAGAAAATGGCCTTTCGTCGCCAAAAAAATTACGAAAATGCCATCCGAAAATAAATTGGCCCAAATCGGTGCTTAATGGACTTATCATCCGTGGAGAATAGTATCAATAGACTTCATTATCGGTGGATATAGGCTCTGCCTGATTCCGTGATATGCAGCCTCCAGAATCGAAAGAAAATGGCATTTCGGAAAAATTGCCCGAAATCTGTGATGGTACTCCTTTGGAATCTGCCAAAAATGGGCCCGGAATAAATTCGCCCAAATCGGCACTTAATTGGACTTAATCATCGTTGAAGAATAGCCTCAGGCCGAATCCGCGATCTGTAGCCTTCAAAATCCAAAGAAAATGGCCTTTCGTCGCCAAAAAAATTACGAAAATGCCATCCGAAAATAAATTGGCCCAAATCGGTGCTTAATGGACTTATCATCCGTGGAGAATAGTATCAATAGACTTCATTATCGGTGGATATATGGCTCGGCCTGATTCCGTGATCTGCAGCCTCCAGAATCGAAAGAAAATGGCATTTCGGAAAAATTGTCCGATAATCTGTGATGGTACCCCTTTGGAATGTGCCAAAAATGGGCCCGGAATAAATTCGCCCAAATCGGCACTTAATGGACTTAATCATCGTTGAAGAATAGCCTCAGGCCGAATCCGCGATCTGTAGCCTTCAAAATCCAAAGAAAATGGCCTTTCGTCGCCAAAAAAATTACGAAAATGCCATCCGAAAATAAATTGGGCCAAATCGGTGCTTAATGGACTTATCATCCGTGGAGAATAGTATCAATAGACTTCATTATCGGTGGATATAGGCTCGGCCTGATTCCGTGATCTGCAGCCTCCAGAATCGAAAGAAAATGGCATTTCGGAAAAATTGCCCGAAATCTGTGATGGTACCCCTTTGGAATCTGCCAAAAATGGGCCCGGAATAAATTCGCCCAAATCGGCACTTAATGGACTTAATCATCGTTGAAGAATAGCCTCAGGCCGAATCCGCGATCTGTAGCCTTCAAAATCCAAAGAAAATGGCCTTTCGTCGCCAAAAAAATTACGAAAATGCCATCCGAAAATAAATTGGCCAAATCGGTGCTTAATGGACTTATCATCCGTGGAGAATAGTATCAATAGACTTCATTATCGGTGGATATAGGCTCGGCCTGATTCCGTGATCTGCAGCCTCCAGAATCGAAAGAAAATGGCATTTCGGAAAAATTGCCCGAAATCTGTGATGGTACCCCTTTGGAATCTGCCAAAAATGGGCCCGGAATAAATTCGCCCAAATCGGCACTTAATGGACTTAATCATCGTTGAAGAATAGCCTCAGGCCGAATCCGTGATCTGTAGCCTTCAAAATCCATAGAAAATGGCCTTTCGCTCGACAAAAAAAATTACGAAAATGTCCATCCGAAAATAAATTGGCCCAAATCGGTGCTTAATGGACTTATCATCCGTGGAGAATAGGATCAATAGACTTCATTATCGGTGGATAATAGGCCTCGGCCTGATTACGTGATCTGCAGCCTCCAGAATCGAAAGAAATGGCATTTCGGAAAAATTGCCCGAAATCTATGATGGTACCCCTTTGGAATCTGCCAAAAATGGGCCCGGAATAAATTCGCCCAAATCGGCACTTAATGGACTTAATCATCGTTGAAGAATAGCCTCAGGCCGAATCCGCGATATGTAGCCTTCAAAATCCAAAGAAAATGGCCTTTCGTCGCCAAAAAATTACGAAAATGCCATCCGAAAATAAATTGGCCCAAATCGGTGCTTAATGGACTTATCATTCGTGGAGAATAGTATCAATAGACTTCATTATCGGTGGATATAGGCTCGGCCTGATTCCGTGATCTGCAGCCTCCAGAATCGAAAGAAAATGGCATTTCGGAAAAATTGCCCGAAATCTGTGATGATACCCCTTTGGAATCTGCCAAAAATGGCCCCGGAATAAATTCGCCCAAATCGGCACTTATCGGACATAATCATCGTTGAAGAATAGCCTCAGGCCGAATCCGCGATCTGTAGCCTTCAAAATCCAAAGAAAATGGCCTTTCGTCGCCAAAAAAATTACGAAAATGCCATCCGAAAATAAATTGGCCCAAATCGGTGCTTAATGGACTTATCATCCGTGGAGAATAGTATCAATAGACTTCATTATCGGTGGTTATTGGCTCGGCCTGATTCCGTGATCTGCAGCCTCCAGAATCGAAAGAAAATGGCATTTCGGAAAAATTGTCCGATATCTGTGATGGTACCCCTTTAGAATGTGCCAAAAATGGGCCCGGAATAAATTCGCCCAAATCGGCACTTAATGGACTTAATCATCGTTGAAGAATAGCCTCAGGCCGAATCCGCGATCTGTAGCCTTCAAAATCCAAAGAAAATGGCCTTTCGTCGCCAAAAAAATTACGAAAATGCCATCCGAAAATAAATTGGGCCAAATCGGTGCTTAATGGACTTATCATCCGTGGAGAATAGTATCAATAGACTTCATTATCGGTGGATATAGGCTCGGCCTGATTCCGTGATCTGCAGCCTCCAGAATCGAAAGAAATGGCATTTCGGAAAAATTGCCCGAAATCTGTGATGGTACCCCTTTGGAATCTGCCAAAAATGGGCCCGGAATAAATTCGCCCAAATCGGCACTTAATGGACTTAATCATCGTTGAAGAATAGCCTCAGGCCGAATCCGCGATCTGTAGCCTTCAAAATCCAAAGAAAATGGCCTTTCGTCGCCAAAAAAATTACGAAAATGCCATCCGAAAATAAATTGGCCCAAATCGGTGCTTAATGGACTTATCATCCGTGGAGAATAGTATCAATAGACTTCATTATCGGTGGATATAGGCTCGGCCTGATTCCGTGATCTGCAGCCTCCAGAATCGAAAGAAAATGGCATTTCGGAAAAATTGCCCGAAATCTGTGATGGTACCCCTTTGGAATCTGCCAAAAATGGGACCCGAATAAATTCGCCCAAATCGGCACTTAATGGACTTAATCATCGTTGACGAATAGCCTCAGGCCGAATCCGATGATCTGTAGCCTTCAAAATCCAAAGAAAATGGCCTTTCGTCGACAAAAAAAATTACGAAAATGCCATCCGAAAATAAATTGGCCCAAATCGGTGCTTAATGGACTAATCATCCGTGGAGAATAGTATCAATAGACTTCATTATCGGTGGATATAGGCCTCGGCCTGATTACGTGATCTGCAGCCTCCAGAATCGAAAGAATATGGCATTTCGGAAAAATTGCCCGAAATCTATGATGGTACCCCTTTGGAATCTGCCAAAAATGGGCCCGGAATAAATTCGCCCAAATCGGCACTTAATGGACTTAATCATCGTTGAAGAATAGCCTCAGGCCGAATCCGCGATATGTAGCCTTCAAAATCCAAAGAAAATGGCCTTTCGTCGCCAAAAAATTACTAAAATGCCATACGAAAATAAATTGGCACAAATCGGTGCTAGACTTATCATTCGTGGAGAATAGTATCAATAGACTTCATTATCGGTGGGTATAGGCTCGGCCTGATTCCGTGATCTGCAGCCTCCAGAATCGAAAGAAAATGGCATTTCGGAAAAATTGCCCGAAATCTGTGATGATACCCCTTTGGAATCTGCCAAAAATGGCCCCGGAATAAATTCGCCCAAATCGGCACTTATCGGACATAATCATCGTTGAAGAATAGCCTCAGGCCGAATCCGCGATCTGTAGCCTTCAAAATCCAAAGAAAATGGCCTTTCGTCGCCAAAAAAATTACGAAAATGCCATCCGAAAATAAATTGGCCCAAATCGGTGCTTAATGGACTTATCATCCGTGGAGAATAATATCAATAGACTTCATTATCGGTGGTTATTGGCTCGGCCTGATTCCGTGATCTGCAGCCTCCAGAATCGAAAGAAAATGGCATTTCGGAAAAATTGCCGAAATTTGTGATGGTACCCCTTTGGAATCTGCCAAAAATGGGCCCGGAATAAATTCGCCCAAATCGGCACTTAATGGACTTAATCATCGTTGAAGAATAGCCTCAGGCCGAATCCGCGATCTGTAGCCTTCAAAATCCAAAGAAAATGGCCTTTCGTCGCCAAAAAAATTACGAAAATGCCATCCGAAAATAAATTGGCCAAATCGGTGCTTAATGGACTTATCATCCGTGGAGAATAGTATCAATAGACTTTCATTATCGGTGGATATAGGCTCAGCCTGATTCCGTGATCTGCAGCCTCCAGAATCGAAAGAAAATTGGCATTTCGGAAAAATGCCCGAAATATGTGATGGTACCCCTTTGGAATCTGCCAAAAATGGGCCCGGAATAAATTCGCCCAAATCGGCACTTAATGGACTTAATCATCGTTGAAGAATAGCCTCAGGTCCGAATCCGCGATCTGTAGCCTTCAAAATCCACAGAAAATGGCCTTTTGTCGACCAAAAAATTACGAAAATGCCATCCGAAATTAAATTGGCCCAAATCGTTGCTTAATGAACTTATTATCCGAGGAGAATATGATGAATATATTTCATTATCGGTGGAGAATAGCCTCGGCAAGATTTCGTGATATGCAGCATCCAGAATCGAAAGAAAATGGCATTTCGGAAAAATCGCCCGAAATCTGTGATGGTACCCCTTTGGAATCAGCCAAAAATTACCCGCAATAATTCGGCCCAAATCGGTGCTTATTGGACTTAATCATCGTTGACGAATAGCCTCAGTCCGAATCCGTGATCTGTAGCCTTCAAAATCCATAGAAAATGGCCTTTCGCCGACAAAAAAAATTACAAAAATGTCATCCGAAAATAAATTGGCCCAAATCGGTACTTAATGAACTAATCATCCGTGGAGAATAGGATCAATAGACTTCATTAACGGTGGAGAATAGCCTCGGCCTGATTAACTGATCTGTAGCCTCCAGAATCGAAAGAATATGGCATTTCGGAAAAATTGCCCGAAATCTATGATGGTACCCCTTTGGAATCTGCCAAAAATGGGCCCGGAATAAATTCGCCCAAATCGGCACTTAATGGACTTAATCATCGTTGAAGAATAGCCTCAGGCCGAATCCGCGATATGTAGCCTTCAAAATCCAAAGAAAATGGCCTTTCGTCGCCAAAAAATTACTAAAATGCCATACGAAAATAAATTGGCACAAATCGGTGCTAGACTTATCATTCGTGGAGAATAGTATCAATAGACTTCATTATCGGTGGGTATAGGCTCGGCCTGATTCCGTGATCTGCAGCCTCCAGAATCGAAAGAAAATGGCATTTCGGAAAAATTGCCCGAAATCTGTGATGATACCCCTTTGGAATCTGCCAAAAATGGCCCCGGAATAAATTCGCCCAAATCGGCACTTATCGGACATAATCATCGTTGAAGAATAGCCGCAGGCCGAATCTGCGATCTGTAGCCTTCAAATCAAAAGAAAATGGCCTTTCGTCGCCAAAAAAATTACGAAAATGCCATCCTAAAATAAATTGGGCCAAATCGGTGCTTAATGGACTTATCATCCGTGGAGAATAGTATCAATAGACTTCATTATCGGTGGATATAGGCTCGGCCTGATTCCGTGATCTGCAGCCTCCAGAATCGAAAGAAAATGGCATTTCGGAAAAATTGCCCGAAATCTGTGATGGTACCCCTTTGGAATCTGCCAAAAATGGGCCCGGAATAAATTCGCCCAAATCGGCACTTTAATGGACTTAATCATCGTTGAAGAATAGCCTCAGGCCGAATCCGCGATCTGTAGCCTTCAAATCCAAAGAAAATGGCCTTTCGTCGCCAAAAAAATTACGAAAATGCCATCCGAAAATAAATTGGGCCAAATCGCTGCTTAATGGACTTATCATCCGTGGAGAATAGTATCAATAGACTTCATTATCGGTGGATATAGGCTCGGCCTGATTCCGTGATCTGCAGCCTCCAGAATCGAAAGAAAACGGGATTTCGGAAAAATTGCCCGAAATCTGTGATGGTGCCCCTCTGAAATCTGCCAAAAATGGGCCCGGAATAAATTCGCCCAAATCGGCACTTAATGGACTTAATCATCGTTGAAGAATAGCCTCAGGCCGAATCCGCGATCTGTAGCCTTCAAAATC
Organism: Linum tenue; assembly: GCA_946122785.1. Taxonomy (NCBI): domain Eukaryota; kingdom Viridiplantae; phylum Streptophyta; class Magnoliopsida; order Malpighiales; family Linaceae; genus Linum; species Linum tenue. Next base: position 1,452,742 of record CAMGYJ010000007.1, read on the forward strand.
CAAAGAAAATGGCCTTTCGTCGCCAAAAAAATTATGAAAATGCCATCCGAAAATAAATTGGGCCAAATTGGTGCTTCTTAATGGACTTATCATCCGTGGAGAATAGTATCAATAGACTTCATTATCGGTGGATATAGGCTTGGCCTGATTCCGTGATCTGCCGCCTCCAGAATCGAAATAAAATGGCATTTCGGAAAAATTGCCCGAAATCTGTGATGATACCCCTTTGGAATTTGCCAAAAACGTGGAGAATAGTATAATTAGACTTCATCATCGGTGGATATAGGCTCAGCATGATTCCGTGATCTGCAGCCTCCAGAATCGAAAGAAAATGGCATTTCGGAAAAATTGCCCGAAATCTGTGATGGTACCCCTTTGGAATCTGCCAAAAATGGGCCCGGAATAAATTCGCCCAAAACGGCACTAATGGACTTAATCATCATTGAAGAATAGCCTCAGGCCGAATCCGCGATCTGTAGCCTTTAAAATCCAAAGAAAATGACCTTTCGTCGCCAATAAAATTAAGAAAATGTCATCCGAAAATAAATTGGCCCAAATCGGTGTTTAATGGACTTATCATCCGTGGAGAATAGTATCAATAGACTTCATTATCGGTGGATATAGGCTCGGTCTAATTCCGTGCAGCCTCCAGAATCGAAAGAAAATGGCATTTCGGAAAAATTGCCCGAAATCTGTGATGGTACCCCATTGGAATTTGCCAAAAATGGGCCCGGAATAAATTCGCCCAAATCGGCACTTAATGGACTAATCATCGTTGAAGAATAGCCTCAGGCCGAATCCGCGATCTGTAGCTATCAAAATCCAAGAAAATGGCCTTTTGTCACCAAAAAAATTTACGAAAATGACATTTGAAAATAAATTGGCCCAAATCGGTGCTTAATGGACTTATCATCCGTGGAGAATAGTATCAATACACTTCATTATCGGTGGATATGGCTCGGCAGATTCCGTGATCTGCAGCCTCCAGAATCGAAAGAAAATGGCATTTCGGAAAAATTGCCCGAAATCTGTGATGGTACCCCTTTGGAATCTGCCAAAAATGGGCCCGGAATAAATTCGCCCAAAACGGCACTTAATGGACTTAATCATCATTGAAGAGATAGCCTCAGGCCGAATCCGCGATCTGTAGCCTTCAAAATCCAAAGAAAATGACCTTTCGTCGCCAAAAAAATTACGAAAATGCCATCAGAAAATAAATTGGCCCAAATCTGTGCTTAATGGATTTATCATCCGTGGAGAATAGTATAATTAGACTTCATTATCGGTGGATATAGGCTCGGCCTGATTCCGTGATCTGCAGCCTCCAGAATCGAAAGAAAATGGCATTTCGGAAAAATTGCCCGAAATCTGTGATGGTACCCCTTTGGAATCTGCCAAAATGGGCCCGGAATAAATTCGCCAAATCGGCACTTAATGACTTAATCATCGTTGAAGAATAGCCTGGCCGAATCCGCGATCTGTAGCCTTCAAAATCCAAAGAAACTGACCTTTTTGTTGCAAAAAAAAATTATGAAAAAGCCATCCGAAAATAAATTGGACCAAATCGGTGCTTAATGGACTTATCATCCGTGGAGAATAGTATCAATAGACTTCATTATCGGTGGATATAGGCTCGGCCTGATTTCGTGATCTGCAGCCTCCAGAATCGAAAGAAAATGGCATTTCGGAAAAATTGACCGAAATCTGTGATGGTACCCCTTTGGAATCTGCCAAAAATGGGCCCGGAATAAATTCGCCCAAATCGGCACTTAATGGACTTAATCATCGTTGAAGAATAGCCTCTGGCCGAATCCGCGATCTGTAGCCTTCAAAATCCAAAGAAAATGGCCTTTTGTCGCCAAAGAAAATGCCATCCGAAAAAAATTAAGAAAATGGCCTTTCAATCATGGTCCATGAAACCGTACCGGAGACCGTACCGAGAAAGTCGGCGTAGGGTATTTTATGGTAAAACCGTGGTTTAACTGTAGTTCAACGTTATACCGGTAAATACCACATATCGGTTTAGCCTCCGATACTGGTATTTCGTGGTTGAACCGCCGGTACGGTACGGTTTCATGGACACTGCTTTCAATAGACTTCATTATCGGTGGATATAGGCTCGGGCTGATTTCGTGATCTGCAGCCACCAGAATCGAAAGAAAATGGCATTTCGGAAAAAATTGCCCGAAATCTGTGATGGTACCCCTTGGAATTGCCAAAAATGGGCGCGGAATAAATTCGCCCAAATCGGCACTTAATGGACTTAATCATCGTTGAAGAATAGCCTCAGGCCGAATCCGCAATCTGTAGCCTTCAAATCCAAAGAAAATGGCCTTTTGTCGCCAAAAAAATTTACGAAAATGACATTCGAAAATAAATTGGCCCAAATCGGTGCTTAATGGACTTATCCGTGGAGAATAGTATCAATAGACTTCATTATCGGTGGATATAGGCTCGGCATGATTCCCGTGATCTGCAGCCTCCAGAATCGAAAGAAAATGGCATTTCGGAAAAAATTGCCCGAAATCTGTGATGGTACGTACCCCTTTGGAATCTGCCAAAAATGGGCCGGAATAAATTCGCCCAATTGGGCACTTAATGGACTTAATCATCGTTGAAGAATAGCCTCAGGCCGAATACGCGATCTGTAGCCTTCAAAATCCAAAGAAAATGTCCTTTCGTCGCCAAAAAAATTACGAAAATGCCATCAGAAAATAAATTGGCCCAAATCGGTGCTTAATGGATTTATCATTCGTGGAGAATAGTATAATTAGACTTCATCATCGGTGGATATAGGCTCAGCATGATTCCGTGATCTGCAGCCTCCAGAATCGAAAGAAAATGGCATTTCGGAAAAATTTCCCGAAATCTGTGATGGTATCCCTTTGGAATCTGCCAAAAATGGGCCCGGAATAAATTCGCCCAAAACGGCACTTAATGGACTTAATCATCATTGAAGAATAGCCTCAGGCCGAATCCGCGATCTGTAGCCTTTAAAATCCAAAGAAAATGACCTTTCGTCGCCAATAAAATTAAGAAAATGTCATCCGAAAATAAATTGGCCCAAATCGGTGTTTAATGGACTTATCATCCGTGGAGAATAGTATCAATAGACTTCATTATCGGTGGATATAGGCTCGGTCTAATTCCGTGATCTGCAGCCTCCAGAATCGAAAGAAAATGGCATTTCGGAAAAATTGCCCGAAATCTGTGATGGTACCCCATTGGAATTTGCCAAAAATGGGCCCGGAATAAATTCGCCCAAATCGGCACTTAATGGACTTAATCATCGTTGAAGAATAGCCTCAGGCCGAATCCGCGATCTGTAGCTATCAAAATCCAAAGAAAATGGCCTTTTTGTCACCAAAAAAATTTACGAAAATGACATTTGAAAATAAATTGGCCAAATCGGTGCTTAATGGACTTATCATCCGTGGAGAATAGTATCAATAGACTTCATTATCGGTGGATATAGGCTCGGCATGATTCCGTGATCTGCAGCCTCCAGAATCGAAAGAAAATGGCATTTCGGAAAAAATTGCCCGAAATCTGTGATGGTACCCCTTTGGAATCTGCCAAAAATGGGCCCGGAATAAATTCGCCCAAAACGGCACTTAATGGACTTAATCATCATTGAAGAATAGCCTCAGGCCGAATCCGCGATCTGTAGCCTTCAAAATCCAAAGAAATGACCTTTCGTCGCCAAAAAAATTACGAAAATGCCATCAGAAAATAAATTGGCCCAAATCTGTGCTTAATGGATTTATCATCCGTGGAGAATAGTATAATTAGACTTCATTATCGGTGGATATAGGCTCGGCCTGATTCCGTGATCTGCAGCCTCCAGAATCGAAAGAAAATGGCATTTCGGAAAAATTGCCCGAAATCTGTGATGGTACCCCTTTGGAATCTGCCAAAAATGGGCCCGGAATAAATTCGCCCAAATCGGCACTTAATGGACTTAATCATCGTTGAAGAATAGCCTCAGGCCGAATCCGCGATCTGTAGCCTTCAAAATCCAAAGAAACTGACCTTTTTGTTGCAAAAAAAAATTATGAAAAAGCCATCCGAAAATAAATTGGACCAAATCGGTGCTTAATGGACTTATCATCCGTGGAGAATAGTATCAATAGACTTCATTATCGGTGGATATAGGCTCGGCCTGATTTCGTGATCTGCAGCCTCCAGAATCGAAAGAAAATGGCATTTCGGAAAAATTGACCGAAATCTGTGATGGTACCCCTTTGGAATCTGCCAAAATGGGCCCGGAATAAATTCGCCCCAAATCGGCACTAATGGACTTAATCATCGTTGAAGAATAGCCTCTGGCCGAATCCGCGATCTGTAGCCTTCAAAATCCAAAGAAAATGGCCTTTTGTCGCCAAAGAAAATGCCATCCGAAAAAAATTAAGAAAATGGCCTTTCAATCATGGTCCATGAAACCGTACCGGAGACCGTACCGAGAAAGTCGGCGGTAGGGTATTTTATGGTAAAACCGTGGTTTAACTGTAGTTCAACCGTTATACCGGTAAATACCACATATCGGTTTAGCCTCCGATACTGGTATTTCGTGGTTGAACCGCCGGTACGGTACGGTTTCATGGACACTGCTTTCAATAGACTTCATTATCGGTGGATATAGGCTCGGGCTGATTTCGTGATCTGCAGCCACCAGAATCGAAAGAAAATGGCATTTCGGAAAAATTGCCCGAAATCTGTGATGGTACCCCTTTGGAATTTGCCAAAAATGGGCGCGGAATAAATTCGCCCAAATCGGCACTTAATGGACTTAATCATCGTTGAAGAATAGCCTCAGGCCGAATCCGCAATCTGTAGCCTTCAAAATCCAAAGAAAATGGCCTTTTGTCGCCAAAAAAATTTACGAAAATGACATTCGAAAATAAATTGGCCCAAATCGGTGCTTAATGGACTTATCATCCGTGGAGAATAGTATCAATAGACTTCATTATCGGTGGATATAGGCTCGGCATGATTCCGTGATCTGCAGCCTCCAGAATCGAAAGAAAATGGCATTTCGGAAAAATTGCCCGAAATCTGTGATGGTACGTACCCCTTTGGAATCTGCCAAAAATGGGCCCGGAATAAATTCGCCCAATTGGGCACTTAATGGACTTAATCATCGTTGAAGAATAGCCTCAGGCCGAATACGCGATCTGTAGCCTTCAAAATCCAAAGAAAATGTCCTTTCGTCGCCAAAAAAATTACGAAAATGCCATCAGAAAATAAATTGGCCCAAATCGGTGCTTAATGGATTTATCATTCGTGGAGAATAGTATAATTAGACTTCATCATCGGTGGATATAGGCTCAGCATGATTCCGTGATCTGCAGCCTCCAGAATCGAAAGAAAATGGCATTTCGGAAAAATTTCCCGAAATCTGTGATGGTACCCCTTTGGAATCTGCCAAAAATGGGCCCGGAATAAATTCGCCCAAAACGGCACTTAATGGACTTAATCATCATTGAAGAATAGCCTCAGGCCGAATCCGCGATCTGTAGCCTTTAAAATCCAAAGAAAATGACCTTTCGTCGCCAATAAAATTAAGAAAATGTCATCCGAAAATAAATTGGCCCAAATCGGTGTTTAATGGACTTATCATCCGTGGAGAATAGTATCAATAGACTTCATTATCGGTGGATATAGGCTCGGTCTAATTCCGTGATCTGCAGCCTCCAGAATCGAAAGAAAATGGCATTTCGGAAAAATTGCCCGAAATCTGTGATGGTACCCCATTGGAATTTGCCAAAAATGGGCCCGGAATAAATTCGCCCAAATCGGCACTTAATGGACTTAATCATCGTTGAAGAATAGCCTCAGGCCGAATCCGCGATCTGTAGCTATCAAAATCCAAAGAAAATGGCCTTTTGTCACCAAAAAAATTTACGAAAATGACATTTGAAAATAAATTGGCCCAAATCGGTGCTTAATGGACTTATCATCCGTGGAGAATAGTATCAATAGACTTCATTATCGGTGGATATAGGCTCGGCATGATTCCGTGATCTGCAGCCTCCAGAATCGAAAGAAAATGACATTTCGGAAAAATTGCCCGAAATCTGTGATGGTACCCCTTTGGAATCTGCCAAAATTGGGCCCGGAATAAATTCGCCCAAAACGGCACTTAATGGACTTAATCATCATTGAAGAATAGCCTCAGGCCGAATCCGCGATCTGTAGCCTTCAAAATCCAAAGAAAATGACCTTTCGTCGCCAAAAAAATTACGAAAATGCCATCAGAAAATAAATTGGCCCAAATCTGTGCTTAATGGATTTATCATCCGTGGAGAATAGTATAATTAGACTTCATTATCGGTGGATATAGGCTCGGCCTGATTCCGTGATCTGCAGCCTCCAGAATCGAAAGAAAATGGCATTTCGGAAAAATTGCCCGAAATCTGTGATGGTACCCCTTTGGAATATGCCAAAAATAGGCCCGGAATAAATTCGCCCAAATCGGCACTTAATGGACTTAATCATTGTTGAAGAATAGCCTCAGGCCGAATCCGCGATCTGTAGCCTTCAAAATCAAAAGAAAATGGCCTTTCGTCGCCAAAAAAATTACGAAAATGCCATCCGAAAATAAATTGGCCCAAATCGGTGCTTAATAGACTTATCATCCGTGGAGAATAGTATCAATAGACTTCATTATCGGTGGATATAGGCTCAGCCTGATTCCGTGATCTGCAGCCTCCAGAATCGAAAGAAAATGGCATTTCGGAAAAATTGCCCGAAATCTGTGATGGTACCCCTTTGGAATCTGCCAAAAATAGGCCCGGAATAAATTCGCCCAATTCGGCACTAAATGGATTTAATCATCGTTGAAGAATAGCCTCAGGCCGAATCCGCGATCTGTAGCCTTCAAAATCCAAAGAAAATGTCCTTTCGTCGCCAAAAAAATTACGAAAATGCCATCAGAAAATAAATTGGCCCAAATCGGTGCTTAATGTATTTATCATCCGTGGAGAATAGTATAATTACACTTCATCATCGGTGGATATAGGCTCAGCATGATTCCGTGATCTGCAGCCTCCAGAATCGAAAGAAAATGGCATTTCGGAAAAATTGCCCGAAATCTGAGATGGTACCCCTTTGGAATCTGCCAAAAATGGGCCCGGAATAAATTCGCCCAAAACGGCACTTAATGGACTTAATCATCATTGAAGAATAGCCTCAGGCCGAATCCGCGATCTGTAGCCTTTTAAATCCAAAGAAAATGACCTTTCGTCGCCAAAAAAATTAAGAAAATGTCATCCGAAAATAAATTGGCCCAAATCGGTGTTTAATGGACTTATCATCCGTGGAGAATAGTATCAATAGACTTCATTATCGGTGGATATAGGCTCGGTCTAATTCCGTGATATGCAGCCTCCAGAATCGAAAGAAAATGGCATTTCGGAAAAATTGCCCGAAATCTGTGATGGTACCCCTTTGGAATTTGCCAAAAATGGGCCCGGAATAAATTCGCCCAAATCGGCACTTAATGGACTTAATCATTGTTGAAGAATAGCCTCAGGCCGAATCCGCGATCTGTAGCCTTCAAAATCCAATGAAAATGGCCTTTCGTCGCCAAAAAAATTACGAAAATGCCATCCGAAAATAAATTGGCCCAAATCGGTGCTTAATAGACTTATCATCCGTGGAGAATAGTATCAATAGTCTTCATTATCGGTGGATATAGGCTCAGCCTGATTCCGTGATCTGCAGCCTCCAGAATCGAAAGAAAATGGCATTTCGGAAAAATTGCCCGAAATCTGTGATGGTACCCCTTTGGAATCTGCCAAAAATAGGCCCGGAATAAATTCGCCCAATTCGGCACTAAATGGATTTAATCATCGTTGAAGAATAGCCTCAGGCCGAATCCGCGATCTGTAGCCTTCAAAATCCAAAGAAAATGTCCTTTCGTCGCCAAAAAAATTACGAAAATGCCATCAGAAAATAAATTGGCCCAAATCGGTGCTTAATGGATTTATCATCCGTGGAGAATAGTATAATTACACTTCATCATCGGTGGATATAGGCTCAGCATGATTCCGTGATCTGCAGCCTCCAGAATCGAAAGAAAATGGCATTTCGGAAAAATTGCCCGAAATCTGTGATGGTACCCCTTTGGAATCTGCCAAAAATGGGCCCGGAATAAATTCGCCCAAAACGGCACTTAATGGACTTAATCATCATTGAAGAATAGCCTCAGGCCGAATCCGCGATCTGTAGCCTTTTAAATCCAAAGAAAATGACCTTTCGTCGCCAAAAAAATTAGGAAAATGTCATCCGAAAATAAATTGGCCCAAATCGGTGTTTAATGGACTTATCATCCGTGGAGAATAGTATCAATAGACTTCATTATCGGTGGATATAGGCTGGTCTAATTCCGTGATCTGCAGCCTCCAGAATCGAAAGAAAATGGCATTTCGGAAAAATTGCCCGAAATCTGTGATGGTACCCCTTTGGAATTTGCCAAAAATGGGCCCGGAATAAATTCGCCCAAATCGGCACTTAATGGACTTAATCATCGTTGAAGAATAGCCTCAGGCCGAATCCGCGATCTGTAGCCTTCAAAATCCAAAGAAAATGACCTTTCGTCGCCAAAAAAATTACGAAAATGCCATCAGAAAATAAATTGGCCCAAATCTGTGCTTAATGGATTTATCATCCGTGGAGAATAGTATAATTAGACTTCATTATCGGTGGATATAGGCTCGGCCTGATTCCGTGATCTGCAGCCTCCAGAATCGAAAGAAAATGGCATTTCGGAAAAAATTGCCCGAAATCTGTGATGGTACCCCTTTGGAATATGCCAAAAATGGGCCCGGAATAAATTCGCCCAAATCGGCACTTAATGGACTTAATCATTGTTGAAGAATAGCCTCAGGCCGAATCCGCGATCTGTAGCCTTCAAAATCAAAAGAAAATGGCCTTTCGTCGCCAAAAAATTACGAAAATGCCATCCGAAAATAAATTGGCCCAAATCGGTGCTTAATAGACTTATCATCCGTGGAGAATAGTATCAATAGACTTCATTATCGGTGGATATAGGCTCAGCCTGATTCCGTGATCTGCAGCCTCCAGAATCGAAAGAAAATGGCATTTCGGAAAAATTGCCCGAAATCTGTGATGGTACCCCTTTGGAATCTGCCAAAAATGGGCCCGGAATAAATTCGCCCAAATCGGCACTTAATGGACTTAATCATCGTTGAAGAATAGCCTCAGGCCGAATCCGCGATCTGTAGCCTTCAAAATCCAAAGAAAATGGCCTTTTGTCGCCAAAGAATATGCCATCCGAAAAAAATTAAGAAAATGGCCTTTCAATCATGGTCCATGAAACCGTACCGGAGACCGTACCGAGAAAGTCGGCGGTAGGGTATTTTATGGTAAAACCGTGGTTTAACTGTAGTTCAACCGTTATACCGGTAAATACCACATATCGGTTTAGCCTCCGATACTGGTATTTCGTGGTTGAACCGCCGGTACGGTACGGTTTCATGGACACTGCTTTCAATAGACTTCATTATCGGTGGATATAGGCTCGGCCTGATTTCGTGATCTGCAGCCACCAGAATCGAAAGAAAATGGCATTTCGGAAAAATTGCCCGAAATCTGTGATGGTACCCCTTTGGAATTTGCCAAAAATGGGCCCGGAATAAATTCGCCCAAATCGGCACTTAATGGACTTAATCATCGTTGAAGAATAGCCTCAGGCCGAATCCGCAATCTGTAGCCTTCAAAATCCAAAGAAAATGGCCTTTTGTCGCCAAAAAAATTTACGAAAATGACATCCGAAAATAAATTGGCCCAAATCGGTGCTTAATGGACTTATCATCCGTGGAGAATAGTATCAATAGACTTCATTATCGGTGGATATAGGCTCGGCATGATTCCGTGATCTGCAGCCTCCAGAATCGAAAGAAAATGGCATTTCGGAAAAATTGCCCGAAATCTGTGATGGTACCCCTTTGGAATCTGCCAAAAATGGGCCCGGAATAAATTCGCCCAAAACGGCACTTAATGGACTTAATCATCATTGAAGAATAGCCTCAGGCCGAATCCGCGATCTGTAGCCTTCAAAATCCAAAGAAAATGACCTTTCGTCGCCAAAAAAATTACGAAATTGCCATCAGAAAATAAATTGGCCCAAATCGGTGCTTAATGGATTTATCATCCGTGGAGAATAGTATAATTAGACTTCATTATCGGTGGATATAGGCTCGGCCTGATTCCGTGATCTGCAGCCTCCAGAATCGAAAGAAAATGGCATTTCGGAAAAATTGCCCGAAATCTGTGATGGTACCCCTTTGGAATATGCCAAAGATGGGCCCGGAATAAATTCGCCCAAATCGGCACTTAATGGACTTAATCATTGTTGAAGAATAGCCTCAGGCCGAATCCGCGATCTGTAGCCTTCAAAATCCAAAGAAAATGGCCTTTCGTTGCCAAAAAAATTACGAAAATGCCATCCGAAAATAAATTGGCCCAAATCAGTGCTTAATAGACTTATCATCCGTGGAGAATAGTATCAATAGACTTCATTATCGGTGGATATAGGCTCAGCCTGATTCCGTGATCTGCAGCCTCCAGAATCGAAAGAAAATGGCATTTCAGAAAAATTGCCCGAAATCTGTGATGGTACCCCTTTGGAATCTGCCAAAAATGGGCCCGGAATAAATTCGCCCAATTCGGCACTAAATGGATTTAATCATCGTTGAAGAATAGCCTCAGGCCGAATCCGCGATCTGTAGCCTTCAAAATCCAAAGAAAATGTCCTTTCGTCGCCAAAAAAATTACGAAAATGCCATCAGAAAATAAATTGGCCCAAATCGGTGCTTAATGGATTTATCATCCGTGGAGAATAGTATAATTAGACTTCATCATCGGTGGATATAGGCTCAGCATGATTCCGTGATCTGCAGCCTCCAGAATCGAAAGAAAATGGCATTTCGGAAAAATTGCCCGAAATCTGTGATGGTACCCCTTTGGAATCTGCCAAAAATGGGCCCGGAATAAATTCGCCCAAAACGGCACTTAATGGACTTAATCATCATTGAAGAATAGCCTCAGGCCGAATCCGCGATCTGTAGCCTTTAAAATCCAAAGAAAATGACCTTTCGTCGCCAATAAAATTAAGAAAATGTCATCCGAAAATAAATTGGCCCAAATCGGTGTTTAATGGACTTATCATCCGTGGAGAATCTACACAATAAATAAAAGCCAAATGAGAAAACTTGAAGCCCCATTTCAAATTTCCTGCATCCAGAGTGAAAGTAGGAAGGACATTTTGGTCTTCACAATTACTTTTTTTTATTCATTAAAAAGACACTTACTAGGATTCGAACCATGACCATTTTAAAGAAAAACAAAGATCATAACCAATCACACTAAGTACATTTGTTGTATCTTTTTAAATTAAAAACATATAATTGCAGAGAGAAAAAAACTCTTCCCCCATTTAAAATTCCATGCTCCAGGAGCGTTTGTAGGAAGAGTAGAATAGGGAGTGTCAATTTTTTTCTTTTTCCTCTGTGGAACGGGCCAACTTACCGTACACATGCGGATTTAAACGGGTCCAGGAGTGTCAATTTTTTTCTTTAAGTCCTTTTATTTCTCCATGGTGGTAAAATATATATATATATGAAAAGGCAAAACCAATATTCCTTTTTATTGCTAAAAAAAAAATTTAACAATAAACTAATGTATGGATTCTAATGGGCTACCGCTAATCATAAAATAAAAGAGTTGAACGGGTCTGACCTACATGGGATTTGCCCATCAAATAAAACAAATGAACATCATGGGTTTGCCATTCTAAAACAAGCTATTTTCTCTAGCATAATATATACTATGCTATTATTTTATATTTTAGTGGCTAAAATATAATGTATTTTAAAGTTATTCAATGGTTCAACTTCGACCAACTCAATTAGTCCAATTTTTATCATTTCAAATATATATTATGTAATTATTTGATATCATAATGATTAAATTATAGTGTATATTATAGGGAATCGTTTGGTATTTGTTAGTAAAAAACTAAACAGAAAGATCTATTTGGTTATTTTTAACATTAAAACGATCCTAAACATTTTCAGTTTCCTTTCGAAATTCTATAGTTTTATTCCCGAATCAGTGATGTGCAAATGGTGAATTGCAGTCATCTCTTTTCTTTCATTATTTTTTATTTTCAAATATAAAGTTTAAAAGTAAAGAATAATTAGAGCTTGGCATGGGTCGGTCAAACAAGCTGAATTTCAAGTTTTGGCCCATTTTGATCAAGTCTAATTTATAATCACATGGTTCTCTGATACCCTATAAAAATCTCAATCCAAACCAGTTTGGCAGGTGAGTCCGTGTTTACCACCATTTTCTAGGGATACAGGAACGGTGGTTCCTATCCCAAATCGTGCTGTTCATTCTTGATTTTTTTAGATTTTATCATGGCTTGGCAAAAAACCAGAAAGCACAATGATGAGAAGATGAAAGTTTTATAAAGCAAATTAACCGGCCAACGGGCCGAGTAAAAGCTAGCAACGATTGTGAGATGCTCATTTCCCGAAAATCGGCGGGATATGCGATTTTTTATTCGATTTTCTGGAATTCGGTTTCTATAAAACTTACTCCACCTCATCATATTACCAGAAACAATATTGTTTCACAAGGTAACATGTACTTGATTTTGGTTCATAAGACTGATTTTTTATTCGTTGCATCATTCATGTCTCTTTTCTACTAAAATTCACTATTTTTATCACGTGTTTCCCCAAAAAAAAAAACTATACAACAATAAGCTATACACCCCATTACATTATCAAATTTCATACCTTATCTTCGTCCGGCCAAATGGCCGGGGCCCACGCTAGTAGTATCAATAGACTTCATTATCAGTGGATATAGGCTCGGTCTAATTCCGTGATCTGCAGCCTCCAGAATCGAAAGAAAATGGCATTTCGGAAAAATTGCCCGAAATCTGTGATGGTACCCCATTGGAATTTGCCAAAAATGGGCCCGGAATAAATTCGCCCAAATCGGCACTTAATGGACTTAATCATCGTTGAAGAATAGCCTCAGGCCGAATCCGCGATCTGTAGCTATCAAAATCCAAAGAAAATGGCCTTTTGTCACCAAAAAAATTTACGAAAATGACATTTGAAAATAAATTGGCCCAAATCGGTGCTTAATGGACTTATCATCCGTGGAGAATAGTATCAATAGACTTCATTATCGGTGGATATAGGCTCGGCATGATTCCGTGATCTGCAGCCTCCAGAATCGAAAGAAAATGGCATTTCGGAAAAATTGCCCGAAATCTGTGATGGTACCCCTTTGGAATCTGCCAAAAATGGGCCCGGAATAAATTCGCCCAAAACGGCACTTAATGGACTTAATCATCATTGAAGAATAGCCTCAGGCGAATCCGCGATCTGTAGCCTTCAAAATCCAAAGAAAATGACCTTTCGTCGCCAAAAAAATTACGAAAATGCCATCAGAAAATAAATTGGCCCAAATCTGTGCTTAATGGATTTATCATCCGTGGAGAATAGTATAATTAGACTTCATTATCGGTGGATATAGGCTCGGCCTGATTCCGTGATCTGCAGCCTCCAGAATCGAAAGAAAATGGCATTTCGGAAAAATTGCCCGAAATCTGTGTTGGTACCCCTTTGGAATATGCCAAAAATGGGCCCGGAATAAATTCGCCCAAATCGGCACTTAATGGACTTAATCATTGTTGAAGAATAGCCTCAGGCCGAATCCGCGATCTGTAGCCTTCAAAATCAAAAGAAAATGGCCTTTCGTCGCCAAAAAAATTACGAAAATGCCATCCGAAAATAAATTGGCCCAAATCGGTGCTTAATAGACTTATCATCCGTGGAGAATAGTATCAATAGACTTCATTATCGGTGGATATAGCCTCAGCCTGATTCCGTGATCTGCAGCCTCCAGAATCGAAAGAAAATGGCATTTCGGAAAAATTGCCCGAAATCTGTGATGGTACCCCTTTGGAATCTGCCAAAAATGGGCCCGGAATAAATTCGCCCAAATCGGCACTTAATGGACTTAATCATCGTTGAAGAATAGCCTCAGGCCGAATCCGCGATCTGTAGCCTTCAAAATCCAAAGAAACTGGCCTTTTTGTTGCAAAAAAAAATTATGAAAAAGCCATCCGAAAATAAATTGGCCCAAATCGGTGCTTAATGGACTTATCATCCGTGGAGAATAGTATCAATAGACTTCATTATCGGTGGATATAGGCTCGGCCTGATTTCGTGATCTGCAGCCTCCAGAATCAAAAGAAAATGGCATTTCGGAAAAATTGACCGAAATTTGTGATGGTACCCCTTTGGAATCTGCCAAAAATGGGCCCGGAATAAATTCGCCCAAATCGGCACTTAATGGACTTAATCATCGTTGAAGAATAGCCTCAGGCCGAATCCGCGATCTGTAGCCTTCAAAATCTAAAGAAAATGGCCTTTTGTCGCCAAAAAAATTTACGAAAATTACATCCGAAAATAAATTGGCCAAAATCGGTGCTTAATGGACTTATCATCCGTGGAGAATAGTATCAATAGACTTCATTATCGGTGGATATAGGCTCGGCCTGATTCCGTGATCTGCAGCCTCCAGAATCGAAAGAAAATGGCATTTCGGAAAAATTGCCCGAAATCTGTGATGGTGCACCCTTTGGAATCTGCCAAAAATGGGCCCGGAATAAATTCGCCCAAATCGGCACTTAATGGACTTAATCAGCGTTGAAGAATAGCCTCAGGCCGAATCCGCGATCTGTAGCCTTCAAAATCCAAAGAAAATGGCCTTTTTGTTGCCAAAAAAAATTACTAAAAAGCCATCCGAAAATAAATTGGCCCAAATCGGTGCTTAATGGACTTATCATCCGTGGAGAATAGTATCAATAGACTTCATTATCGGTGGATATAGGCTCGGCCTGATTTCGTGATCTGCAGCCACCAGAATCGAAAGAAAATGGCATTTCGGAAAAATTGCCCGAAATCTGTGATGGTACCCCTTTGGAATTTGCCAAAAATGGGCCCGGAATAAATTCGCCCAAATCGGCACTTAATGGACTTAATCATCGTTGAAGAATAGCCTCAGGCCGAATCCGCGATCTGTAACCTTCAAAATCCAAAGAAAATGGCCTTTTGTCGCCAAAAAATTTACGAAAATGACATCCGAAAATAAATTGGCCCAAATCGGTGCTTAATGGACTTATCATCCGTGGAGAATAGTATCAATAGACTTCATTATCGGTGGATATAGGCTCGGCCTAATTCCGTGATCTGCAGCCTCCAGAATCGAAAGAAAATGGCATTTCGGAAAAATTGCCCGAAATCTGTGATGGTACCCCTTTGGAATCTGCCAAAAATGGGCCCGGAATAAATTCGCCCAAATCGGCACTTAATGGACTTAATCATCGTTGAAGAATAGCCTCACGGCGAATCCGCGATCTGTAGCCTTCAAAATCCAAAGAAAATGGCCTTTTGTCGCCAAAAAAAATTAAGAAAATGCCATCGGAAAATAAATTGGCCCAAATCGGTGCTTAATGGACTTATCATCCGTGGAGAATAGTATCAATAGACTTCATTATCGGTGGATATAGGCTCGGCCTGATTCCGTGATCTGCAGCCTCCAGAATTGAAAGAAAATGGCATTTCGGAAAAATTGCCCGAAATCTGTGATGGTGCCCATTTGGAATCTGTCAAAAATGGGCCCGGAATAAATTCACCCAAATCGGCACTTATAGCCTGGCCTGATTTTGTGATCTGCAGCCTCCAGAATCGAAAGAAAATGGCATTTCCGAAAAATTGCCCGAAATCTGTGATGGTACCCCTTTGGAATATGCCAAAAATGGGCCCGGAATAAATTCGCCCAAATCGGCACTTAATGGACTTAATCATTGTTGAAGAATAGCCTCAGGCCGAATCCGCGATCTGTAGCCTTCAAAATCCAAAGAAAATGGCCTTTTGTCGCCAAAAAAAATTACGAAAATGCCATCCGAAAATAAATTGGCCCAAATCGGTGTTTAATGGACTTATCATCCGTGGAGAATAGTATCAATAGACTTCATTATCGGTGGATATAGGCTCGGCCTGATTCCGTGATCTGCAGCCTCCAGAATCGAAAGAAAATGGCATTTCGGAAAAATTGCCCGAAATCTGTGATGGTACCCCTTTGGAATCTACCAAAAATGGGCCCGGAATAAATTCGCCCAAATCGGCTCTTAATGGACTTAATCATCGTTGAAGAATAGCCTCAGGCAGAATCCGCGATCTGTAGCCTTCAAAATCTATAGAAAATGGCCTTTTGTCGCCACAAAAAATTACGAAAATGCCATCCGAAAATAAATTGGCCCAAATCGGTGCTTAATGGACTTATCATCCGTGGAGAATAGTATCAATAAACTTCATTATCGGTGGATATAGGCTCGGCCTGGTTCCGTGATCTGCAGCCTCCAGAATCGAAAGAAAATTGCATTTCGGAAAACTTGCCCGAAATCTGTGATGGTACCCCTTTGGAATATGCCAAAAATTTGCCCGGAATAAATTCGCCCAAATCGGCACTTAATGGACTTAATCATCATTGAAGAATTGCCTCAGGCCGAATCCGCGATCTGTAGCCTTCAAAATCCAAAGAAAATGGCATTTCGTCGCCAAAAAAATTACGAAAATGACATCAGAAAATAAATTGGCCCATATCGATGCTTAATGGACTTATCATCCATGGAGAATAGTAACAATAGACTTCATTATCGGTGGATATAGGCTCGGCCAGATTCCGGGATCTGCAGCATCCAGAATCGAAAGAAAATGGCATTTAGGAAAAATTGCCCGAAATCTGTGATGGTACCCCTTTGGAATCTGCCAAAAATGGGCCCGGAATAAATTCGCCCAAATTGGCACTTAATGGACTGAATCATCGTTGAAGAATAGCCTCTGGCCGAATCCGCTATCTGAAGCCTTCAAAATCCAAAGAAAATGGCCTTTCGTCGCCAAAAAAATTACGAAAATGCCATCCGAAAATAAATTAGTCCAAATCGGTGCTTAATGGACTTATCATCCGTGTAGAATAGTATCAATAGAATTCATTATCGGTGGATATAGGCTCGGCCTGATTCCGTGATCTACAGCCTCAAGAATCGAAAGAAAATGTCCTTTCGTCGCCAAAAAAATTACGAAAATGCCATCCAAAAATAAATTGGCACAAATCGGTGCTTAATGGACTTATCATCCGTGGAGAATAGTATCAATAGACTTCATTATCGGTGGATATAGGCTCGGCCTGATTCCGTGATCTGCAGCCTCCAGAATCGAAAGAAAATGGCATTTCGGAAAAATTGCCCGAAATCTGTGATGGTACCCCTTTGGAATCTACCAAAAATGGGCCTGGAATAAATTCGCCCAAATCGGCTCTTAATGGACTTAATCATCGTTGAAGAATAGCCTCAGGCAGAATCCGCGATCTGTAGCCTTCAAAATCTATAGAAAATGGCCTTTTGTCGCCACAAAAAATTACGAAAATGCCATCCGAAAATAAATTGGCCCAAATCGGTGCTTAATGGACTTATCATCCGTGGAGAATAGTATCAATAAACTTCATTATCGGTGGATATAGGCTCGGCCTGGTTCCGTGATCTGCAGCCTCCAGAATCGAAAGAAAATTGCATTTCGGAAAACTTGCCCGAAATCTGTGATGGTACCCCTTTGGAATATGCCAAAAATTTGCCCGGAATAAATTCGCCCAAATCGGCACTTAATGGACTTAATCATCATTGAAGAATTGCCTCAGGCCGAATCCGCGATCTGTAGCCTTCAAAATCCAAAGAAAATGGCATTTCGTCGCCAAAAAAATTACGAAAATGACATCAGAAAATAAATTGGCCCATATCGATGCTTAATGGACTTATCATCCATGGAGAATAGTAACAATAGACTTCATTATCGGTGGATATAGGCTCGGCCAGATTCCGGGATCTGCAGCATCCAGAATCGAAAGAAAATGGCATTTAGGAAAAATTGCCCGAAATCTGTGATGGTACCCCTTTGGAATCTGCCAAAAATGGGCCCGGAATAAATTCGCCCAAATTGGCACTTAATGGACTGAATCATCGTTGAAGAATAGCCTCTGGCCGAATCCGCTATCTGAAGCCTTCAAAATCCAAAGAAAATGGCCTTTCGTCGCCAAAAAAATTACGAAAATGCCATCCGAAAATAAATTAGTCCAAATCGGTGCTTAATGGACTTATCATCCGTGTAGAATAGTATCAATAGAATTCATTATCGGTGGATATAGGCTCGGCCTGATTCCGTGATCTACAGCCTCAAGAATCGAAAGAAAATGTCCTTTCGTCGCCAAAAAAATTACGAAAATGCCATCCAAAAATAAATTGGCACAAATCGGTGCTTAATGGACTTATCATCCGTGGAGAATAGTATCAATAGACTTTATTATCGGTGGATATAGGCTCGGCCTGATTCCGTGATCTGCAGCCTCCAGAATCGAAAGAAAATGGCATTTCGGAAAAATTGCCCGAAATCTGTGATGGTACCCCTTTGGAATCTGCCAAAAATGGGCCCGGAATAAATTCGCCCAAATCGGCACTTAATGGACTTAATCATCGTTGAAGAATAGCCTCAGGCAGAATCCGCGATCTGTAGCCTTCAAAATCTAAAGAAAATGGCCTTTTGTCGCCACAAAAAATTACGAAAATGCCATCCGAAAATAAATTGGCCCAAATCGGTGCTTAATGGACTTATCATCCGTGGAGAATAGTATCAATAAACTTCATTATCGGTGGATATAGGCTCGGCCTGGTTCCGTGATCTGCAGCCTCCAGAATCGAAAGAAAATTGCATTTCGGAAAAATTGCCCGAAATCTGTGATGGTACCCCTTTGGAATATGCCAAAAATTTGCCCGGAATAAATTCGCCCAAATCGGCACTTAATGGACTTAATCATCATTGAAGAATTGCCTTAGGCCGAATCCGCGATCTGTAGCCTTCAAAATCAAAAGAAAATGGTATTTCGTCGCCAAAAAAATTACGAAAATGCCATCCGAAAATATATTGGCCCAAATCGATGATTAATGGACTTATCATCCATGGAGAATAGTATCAATAGACTTCATTATCGGTGGATATAGGCTCGGCCTGATTCCGTGATCTGCAGCCTCCAGAATCGAAAGAAAATGGCATTTCGGAAAAATTGCCCGAAATCTGTGATGGTACCCCTTTGGAATCTACCAAAAATGGGCCCGGAATAAATTCGCCGAAATCGGTGGATATTGCCTAGCCTGATTTTGTGATCTGCAGCCTCCAGAATCGAAAGAAAATGGCCTTTCGTCGCCAAAAAAAATTATGAAAATGCCATCTGAAAATAAATTGGCCCAAATCGATGCTTAATGGACTTATCATCCATGGAGAATAGTATCAATAGACTTCATTATCGGTGGATATAGGCTCGGCATGATTCCGTGATCTGCAGCCTCCAGAATCGAAAGAAAATGACATTTCGGAAAAATTGCCCGAAATCTGTGATGGTACCCCTTTGGAATCTGCCAAAAATGGGCCCGGAATAAATTCGCCCAAATCGGCACTTAATGTAATTAATCATCGTTGAAGAATAGCCTCAGGCCGAATCCACGATCTGTAGCCTTCAAAATCCAAAGAAAATGGCCTTTCGTCGCCAAAAAAATTACGAAAATGCCATCCGAAAATAAATTGGCCCAAATCGGTGCTTAATGGACTTATCATCCGTGGAGAATAGTATAATTAGACTTCATTATCGGTGGATATAGGCTCGGCCTGATTCCGTGATCTGCAGCCTCCAGAATCGAAAGAAAATGGCATTTCGGAAAAATTGCCCGAAATCTGTGATGGGACCCCTTTGGAATATGTTAAAAATGGTCGCGGAATAAATTCGCCCAAATCGGCACTTAATGGACTTAATCATCGTTGAAGAATACCCTCAGGCCGAATCCGCGATCTATAGCCTTCAAAATCCAAAGAAAATGGCCATTTGTCGCCAAACAAAATTACGAAAATGCCATCCGAAAATAAATTAGCCCAAATCGGTGCTTAATGGAATTATCATCCGTGGAGAATAGTATCAATAGACTTCATTATCGGTGGATATAGGCTCGTGCTGATTACGTGATCTGCAGCCTCCAGAATCGAAAGAAAATTGCATTTCGGAAAAATTGCCCGAAATCTGTGATGGTACCCCTTTGGAATCTGCCAAAAATGGGCCCGGAATAAATTCGCCCAAATCTGCACTTAATGGACTTAATCATCGTTGAAGAATAGCCTCAGGCCGAATACGCGATCTGTAGCCTTCAAAATCCAAAGAAAATGGCCTTTCGTCGCAAAAAAAAATTACGAAAATGCCATCCGAAAATAAATTAGCCCATATCGGTGCTTAATGGACTTATCATACGTGGAGAATAGTATCAATAGACTTCATTATCGGTGGATATAGGCTCGTGCTGATTACGTGATCTGCAGCCTCCAAAATCGAAAGAAAATGGCATTTCGGAAAAATTGCCCGAAATCTGTGATGGTACCCCTTTGGAATATGCCAAAAATGGGCGCGTAATAAATTCGCCCAAATCTGCACTTAATGGACTTAATCATCGTTGAAGAATAGCCTCAGGCCGAATACGCGATCTGTAGCCTTCAAAATCCAAAGAAAATGGCCTTTCGTCACCAAAAAAATTACGAAAATGCCATCCGAAAATAAATTAGCCCATATCGGTGCTTAATGGACTTATCATACGTGGAGAATAGTATCAATAGACTTCATTATCGGTGGATATAGGCTCGTGCTGATTACGTGATCTGCAGCCTCCAAAATCGAAAGAAAATGGCATTTCGGAAAAATTGCCCGAAATCTGTGATGGTACCCCTTTGGAATATGCCAAAAATGGGCGCGTAATAAATTCGCCCAAATCGGCACTTAATGGACTTAATCATCGTTGAAGAATAGCCTCAGGCCGAATCCGCGATATATAGCCTTCAAAATCCAAAGAAAATGGCCTTTTGTGGCCAAAAAAAATTACGAAAATGCCATCCGAAAATAAATTGGCCTAAATCGGTGCTTAATGGACTTATCATCCGTGGAGAATAGTATCAATAGACTTCATTATCGCTGGATATAGGCTCGGCCTGATTCCGTGATCTGCAGCCTCCAGAATCGAAAGAAAATGGCATTTCGGAAAAATTGCGCGAAATCTGTGATGGTACCCGTTTGGAATCTGCCAAATATGGGCCCGGAATAAATTCGCCCAAATCGGCACTCAATGGACTTAATCAACGTTGAAGAATAGCCTCAGGCAGAATCCGCGATATGTAGCCTTCAAAATCCAAAGAAAATGGCCTTTCGTCGCCAAAAAATTACGAAAATGCCATCCGAAAATAAATTAGCCCAAATCGGTGCTTAATGGACTTATCATACGTGGAGAATAGTATCAATAGACTTCATTATCGTTGGATATAGGCTCGTGCTGATTACGTGATCTGCAGCCTCCAGAATCGAAAGAAAATTGCATTTCGGAAAAATTGCCCGAAATCTGTGATGGTACCCCTTTGGAACAAGGTTGTCAACCCGTGGGTTGACCCGGACCCGGTCGAGCTAGTGGGTCAAGGGTTAATGGGTCAACCGTTTTAGCCCGATTTGGCCCGGAAATATAGAAAGAGTCATTATATTATACTTATCCTCATAAATGATATAAAATCTTATCTAACATATGAGTTATAACATATAATATTACACCAAAATAACATATCGTACTTAGATTCAACATATAATGAAAATTCACACACACTTATATAACATAAATATTCAAATGTTCAACTTAGTATTCCAAAGATTGAGTTAGGCGAAAAGAAAAATTGGAAAATAGGCGCATTTCGCAAACTAAAGAAAAAAATGACACAATTTGACCTCCAACCCGGTACCTAATAGCGGTCGGCCCGGCGGGTGCGTGCGGCCCGTTTATCTCACCGGGTCAGGGTCAAATTGGGTCGACCCGTGCGTCAACCCGCGGGTTGACAACCTTGCTTTGGAATCTGCCAAAAATGGGCCCGGAATAAATTCGCCCAAATCTGCACTTAATGGACTTAATCATCGTTGAAGAATAGCCTCAGGCCGAATACGCGATCTGTAGCCTTCAAAATCCAAAGAAAATGGCCTTTCGTCACCAAAAAAATTACGAAAATGCCATCCGAAAATAAATTAGCCCATATCGGTGCTTAATGGACTTATCATACGTGGAGAATAGTATCAATAGACTTCATTATCGGTGGATATAGGCTCGTGCTGATTACGTGATCTGCAGCCTCCAAAATCGAAAGAAAATGGCATTTCGGAAAAATTGCCCGAAATCTGTGATGGTACCCCTTTGGAATATGCCAAAAATGGGCGCGTAATAAATTCGCCCAAATCGGCACTTAATGGACTTAATCATCGTTGAAGAATAGCCTCAGGCCGAATCCGCGATATATAGCCTTCAAAATCCAAAGAAAATGGCCTTTTGTCGCCAAAAAAAATTACGAAAATGCCATCCGAAAATAAATTGGGCTAAATCGGTGCTTAATGGACTTATCATCCGTGGAGAATAGTATCAATAGACTTCATTATCGCTGGATATAGGCTCGGCCTGATTCCGTGATCTGCAGCCTCCAGAATCGAAAGAAAATGGCATTTCGGAAAAATTGCCCGAAATCTGTGATGGTACCCGTTTGGAATCTGCCAAATATGGGCCCGGAATAAATTCGCCCAAATCGGCACTCAATGGACTTAATCAACGTTGAAGAATAGCCTCAGGCAGAATCCGCGATCTGTAGCCTTCAAAATCCAAAGAAAATGGCCTTTCGTCGCCAAAAAATTACGAAAATGCCATCCGAAAATAAATTAGCCCAAATCGGTGCTTAATGGACTTATCATACGTGGAGAATAGTATCAATAGACTTCATTATCGTTGGATATAGGCTCGTGCTGATTACGTGATCTGCAGCCTCCAGAATCGAAAGAAAATTGCATTTCGGAAAAATTGCCCGAAATCTGTGATGGTACCCCTTTGGAATATGCCAAAAATGGGCCCGGAATAAATTCGCCCAAATCGGCACTTAATGGACTTAATCATCGTTGAAGAATAGTCTCAGGCCGAATACGCGATCTGTAGCCTTCAAAATCCAAAGAAAATGGCCTTTCGTCGCCAAAAAAATTACGAAAATGCCATCCGAAAATAAATTAGCCCAAATCGGTGCTTAATGGACTTATCAACCGTGGAGAATAGTATCAATAGACTTCATTATCGGTTGATATAGGCTCGGCCTGATTCCGTGATCTGTAGCCTCCAGAATCGAAAGAAAATGGCATTTCGGAAAAATTGCCCGAAATCTGTGATGGTACCCCTTTGGAATCTGCCAAAAATGGGCCCGGAATAAATTCGCCCAAATCGGCACTTAATGGACTTAATCATCGTTGAAGAATAGCCTCAGGCAGAATCCGCGATCTGTAGCCTTCAAAATCCAAATAAAATGGCCTTTCGTCGCCAAAAAAATTACGAAAATGCCATCCGAAAATAAATTAGCCCAAATCGGTGCTTAATGGACTTATCATCCGTGTAGAATAGTATCAATAGACTTCATTATCGGTGGATATAGGCTCGGCCTGATTCCGTGATCTACAGCCTCAAGAATCGAAAGAAAATGTCCTTTCGTCGCCAAAAAAATTACGAAAATGCCATCCTAAAATAAATTGGCCCAAATCGGTGCTTAATGGACTTATCATACGTGGAGAATAGTATCAATAGACTTCATTATCGGTGGATATAGGCTCGGCCTGATTCCGTGATCTGCAGCCTCCAGAATCGAAAGAAAATGGCATTTCGGAAAAATTGCCCGAAATCTGTGATGGTACCCCTTTGGAATCTGCCAAAAATGGGCCCGTAATAAATTCGCCCAAATCGGCACTTAATGGACTTAATCATCGTTGAAGAATAGCCTCAGGCAGAATCCGCGATCTGTAGCCTTCAAAATCTAAAGAAAATAGCCTTTTGTCGCCACAAAAAATTACGAAAAATGCCATCCGAAAATAAATTGGCCCAAATCGGTGCTTAATAGACTTATCATCCGTGGAGAATAGTATCAATAGACTTCATTATCGGTGGATATAGGCTCGGCCTGATTCCGTGATCTGCAGCCTCCAGAATTGAAAGAAAATGGGATTTCGGAAAAATTGCCCTAAATCTGTGATGGTACCCCTTTGGAATCTGCCAAAAATGGGCTCGGAATAAATTCGCCCAAATCGGCACTTAATGGACTTATCATCGTTGAAGAATAGCCTCAAGCAGAATCCGCGATCTGTAGCCTTCAAAATCTAAAGAAAATGGCCTTTTGTCGCCACAAAAAATTACGAAAATTCCATCCGAAAATAAATTGGCCCAAATCGGTGCTTAATGGACATATCATCCGTGGAGAATAGTATCAATAAACTTCATTATCGGTGGATATAGGCTCGGCCTGGTTCCGTGATCTGCAGCCTCCAGAATCGAAAGAAAATTGCATTTCGGAAAAATTGCCCGAAATCTGTGATGGTACCCCTTTGGAATATGCCAAAAATTGGCCCGGAATAAATTCGCCCAAATCGGCACTTAATGGACTTAATCATCATTGAAGAATTGCCTCAGGCCGAATCCGCGATCTGTAGCCTTCAAAATCCAAAGAAAATGGCATTTCGTCGCCAAAAAAATTACGAAAATGCCATCGGAAAAAAATTGGCCCAAATCGATGCTTAATGGACTTATCATCCATGGAGAATAGTATCAATAGACTTCATTATCGGTGGATATAGGCTCGGCCTGATTCCGTGATCTGCAGCCTCCAGAATCGAAAGAAAATGGCATTTCGGAAAAATTGCCCGAAATCTTTGATGGTACCCCTTTGGAATCTGCCAAAAATGGGCCCCGGATAAATTCGCCCAAATCGGCACTTAATGGACTTAATCATCGTTGAAGAATAGCCTCTGGCCGAATCCGCGATCTGTAACCTTCAAAATCCAAAGAAAATGGCCTTTCGCCGCCAAAAAAATTACGAAAATGCCATCCGAAAATAAATTAGCCCAAATCGGTGCTTAATGGACTTATCATCCGTGTAGAATAGTATCAATAGACTTCATTATCGGTGGATATAGGCTCGGCCTGATTCCGTGATCTACAGCCTCAAGAATCGAAAGAAAATGTCCTTTCGTCGCCAAAAAAATTACGAAAATGCCATCCGAAAATAAATTGGCCCAAATCGGTGCTTAATGTACTTATCATCCGTGGAGAATAGTATCAATAGACTTCAATATCGGTGGATATAGGCTCGGCCTGATTCCGTGATCTGCAGCCTCCAGAATCGAAAGAAAATGGCATTTCGGAAAAATTTCCCGAAATCTGTGATGGTACCCCTTTGGAATCTGCCAAAAATGGGCCCGGAATAAATTCGCCCAAATCGGCACTTAATGGACTTAATCATCGTTGAAGAATAGCCTCAGGCAGAATCCTTGATCTGTAGCCTTCAAAATCTAAAGAAAATGGCCTTTTGTCGCCACAAAAAATTACGAAAATGCCATCCGAAAATAAATTGGCCCAAATCGGTGCTTAATGGACTTATCATCCGTGGAGAATACTATCAATAAACTTCATTATCGGTGGATATAGGCTCGGCCTGGTTCCGTGATCTGCAGCCTCCAGAATCGAAAGAAAATTGCATTTCGGAAAAATTGCCCGAAATCTGTGATGGTTTCCCTTTGGAATATGCCAAAAATTGGCCCGGAATAAATTCGCCCAAATCGGCACTTAATGGACTTAATCATCATTGAAGAATTGCCTTAGGCCGAATCCGCGATCTGTAGCCTTCAAAATCCAAAGAAAATGGCATTTCGTCGCCAAAAAAATTACGAAAATGCCATCCGAAAATAAATTGGCCCAAATCGATGCTTAATGGACTTATCATCCATGGAGAATAGTATCAATAGACTTCATTATCGGTGGATATAGGCTCGGCCTGATTCCGTGATCTGCAGCCTCCAGAATCGAAAGAAAATGGCATTTCGGAAAAATTGCCTGAAATCTGTGATGGTACCCCTTTGGAATCTGCCAAAAATGGGCCTGGAATAAATTCGCCCAAATCGGTGGATATTGCCTAGCCTGATTTTGTGATCTGCAGCCTCCAGAATCGAAACAAAATGGCCTTTCGTCGCCAAAAAAAATTATGAAAATGCCATCCGAAAATAAATTGGCCCAAATCGATGCTTAATGGACTTATCATCCATGGAGAATAGTATCAATAGACTTCATTATCGGTGGATATAGGCTCGGCCTGATTCCGTGATCTGCAGCCTCCAGAATCGAAAGAAAATGGCATTTCGGAAAAATTGCCCGAAATCTGTGATGGTACCCCTTTGGAATCTGCCAAAAATGGGCCTGGAATAAATTCGCCCAAATCGGTGGATATTGCCTAGCCTGATTTTGTGATCTGCAGCCTCCAGAATCGAAACAAAATGGCCTTTCGTCGCCAAAAAAAATTATGAAAATGCCATCCGAAAATAAATTGGCCCAAATCGATGCTTAATGGACTTATCATCCATGGAGAATAGTATCAATAGACTTCATTATCGGTGGATATAGGCTCGGCCTGATTCCGTGATCTGCAGCCTCCAGAATCGAAAGAAAATGACATTTCGGAAAAATTGCCCGAAATCTGTGATGGTACCCCTTTGGAATCTGCCAAAAATGGGCCCGAAATAAATTCCCCCAAATCGGCACTTAATGTAATTAATCATCGTTGAAGAATAGCCCCAGGCCGAATCCGCGATCTGTAGCCTTCAAAATCCAAAGAAAATGGCCTTTCGTCGCCAAAAAAATTACGAAAATGCCATCCGAAAATAAATTGGCCCAAATCGGTGCTTAATGGACTTATCATCCGTGGAGAATAGTATAATTAGACTTCATTATCGGTGGATATAGGCTCGGCCTGATTCCGTGATCTGCAGCCTCCAGAATCGAAAGAAAATGGCATTTCCGAAAAATTGCCCGAAATCTGTGATGGTACCCCTTTGGAATATGTTAAAAATGGGCGCGGAATAAATTCGCCCAAATCGGCACTTAATGGACTTAATCATCGTTGAAGAATAGCCTCAGGCCGAATCCGCGATCTATAGCCTTCAAAATCCAAAGAAAATAGCCTTTTGTCGCCAAAAAAAATTACGAAAATGCCATCCGAAAATAAATTGGCCCAAATCGGTGCTTAATGGACTTATCATCCGTGGAGAACAGTATCAATAGACTTTATTATCGGTGTGATAGACCGTCATTTACACATGTTTTTACCCCCGTTCTTACACCGTTTGAGGTGTTGATTCTCGTGTTTTAGGCCGATTTCACGCTAGGTTGTGCTTGTTTGTGATATTTCAGGTCCTAGTACGTGAATGAAGGCTTAGGAGCGAGTCTGGGGTCGATTGGACGAAGAACGGACGAATGGCGAGGTTTTTGGGAGCTGCACGGGCAGACCAGGGAGGCTGCACGGCCGTGCACGGTTGCAAGTTGGCCGTGCGCCTTATGCCGAGGAGACGCACGGGCAGACCCTGAAGATTGCACGGCCGTGCACCCTGGCCGTGCAAGATGTCTGAGGTCGAATTAAGTGGTACGCTGCGTTTTGGAGTGCACGGCCAGAATGGTGATATGCACGGCCGTGCACCCTGGCCGTGCGTGTCGGGAAAGCCTGGTTTTAGGGCCTATTCCGAGCCAAAAGAGAGAAGAATCGTGTTTTGAGAGCAAAAACAGAGCCCTAGAGAGAGAAAGTGCGAAGAACACACCCTAGAAGCTGTCTTAGAGCTGGATTTCATCGAATCGAGCCTGGAGATCGTCATAGGAGTGGAAATCATCGTCCCGGAGCAGATTATCCTCATCGTTATGAGTATGACTAATCCGATTCTTGTTTTCTCTTCTCTCTCTATGGAGTAGAACCCTTCTCTCACTTGGGTATGAAGAACCCTAGTTCCTTGTGTTAGGGATTTGATTGTAATGACTTGGGATGATATTACTGTTTGATTTTAATCGAATGACGCATGTTTAATGAATTGATTTGAGTCTGATCAGCTTTTCTCAATTTCTGCTGCAACCTGAGATAGATAGAATCTGATTAGGTTGTTAGAGCCTCTTCATTCGATAGTAGGAGATTGGCTATACGAGAGTTAGCCAGTTGACTGCTTTGTACTGGTGTTCTTGGCGCCAGTAGTGGAGTTCTGTGTTCATAGCCTCAGCTTTCTATCCCGGTGAAGACTAGTCGTCTGCCGGGTAGTTAGACTGAGAGGGCTTGGTCAGCTTAAGAGATTCCAAGCTACTGTCGGATCTTCCGCAGTCTAATCAACAGTAAATCAACCCAGGGAATTGCAATTGAACCTAACTAAGGGGCTAGGGGGACTCAATCCCGAGTGACTCTTGCCTGCTTTAGAAACCCGAACAATTTACTGCTTTCTTGTTGCTTTTACTTTTCACAACAATCACTCGAACTAGTTTGCTAGATAATAGAGAATCACGGAGTAAGCAGTAGATCTAGACCCCGGGTTGATAATTAAACTTGCCTGTTACTGCATTCCCGGACTGCGATTACACTTGGTCGCAGTTTGGTGTTGTGTTTTGGCGTGTCAAGTTTTTGGCGCCGTTGCCGGGGAACCCTCTAGGTTATTGGGGAAACGTGATAATTTGTTACTCTAGCTTTTTCTTTATTGCATTTTTCGTTTCCACCTGTGTGCCTTCACGGGTTGTGTCTGCTGACTATGTGCAGGTAGTGCATGACCCGTAGCCAGTCGGGAGATCTACTACCGTTAGACCAGGAGCTTGAACAAACTTGCAGGAACTTCAAGCGGGCTCTAAAGGCACGAATGGCTGCGGAGGAGGAGCTATCACAGCTGCAGTTAGAAGAAGAAGAAGAAGGCGAGATGGCTGATCCAGAGAACCGTGATGTGATCCCGGAGGAGCAGACCATGGGATCCTACTGGACCGCTAGGGCTGCAGACATGTGGTCACCCATTCAACACCCTCATGTCCCAGCCAACAACTTTGAGGTGAGCACCTCAGTGATCACCATGCTGCGCGGTTCAGTAGTGTTCCCATTCACTCTGGAGGGGCAGGCCTAGGAGTGGCTAGACACTCGACCTCTGGGCTCCATCACCACGTTCGCCAACCTGGCGGACAAGTTCCTCACCCGCTACCATCCTCCATCCAAGACAGCTGATCTCCAGAAGCAGATTACACATTTTTCTCAGGATGAGGATGAGACCATCAGGGATGCTTGGGAGAGGTACACCAGCCTCTTTCTCAGGTGTCCCAACCATGGTTTCAACGATGCGTTCAAGGTGGGCACCTTCTATCACGCCCTCTTCCCGGAGGACAAGCAGCTGATCGATTCGGTTTGTGGCGGGAACATGCTGACCAAAACCCCGCCACAGCTGAATCAACTCTTTGAGGAGATGGCGGAGAACGGTTATGACTGGGGCACTGGCAGGAGATCGCGACGAGCACCTGGACGGGGTGTGCATGCTGTGGGCACCCAGTCATCTGATTTGGTGCAGGTGGTATCGAAGCTGGTTTCAGCTATCGATCGTTCTGGTATGATTCCAGGGACCGAACAGCAGCAGGCGATGCTCTGCCAATGGTGCGAAAGCACCCATCATACGGTGGAGGACTGCCAGGCGATGAAGGAATCAACCACACCCCAGGAGCAGGTGAACTTCATCGACAATGTCAGGCGCAATGACCCCTACAGCAACACGTACAATGAGGGGTGGCGCCAGCATCCTAACTTCTCCTGGGCTGGGCCAAATCCCAAACCACCAGCTCCCCAGGGACCACCAGGCTTCCAGCGGCCACCATATCAGCCCAGATAGGGGCAATTCCAGCAGCAACAACAGTCTCTCTATCAGCCCATGCAGGGGCATGCTGCTCAATCACAGCCGCGGCCTTTCCAGCAGCCAGGTGCAGCCCCTGCTGCGCCAGTACAGAATGATCAGATGGCTGAACTGCGGGACTTGGTGGGTTCTCTCGCCAGTACTAGTGCTCAGAAATTCAACACCTTTGAGCAGTTCATGGAGAAGGCCTCGGGTAAACTCCTGGCTCTTGAAGCTGGCCAGAGGAACACACAGGCTGTTTTGCAGGATATTCAGACCCAGCTGGGGAGCGTGGCCCAGGCAGTGGCTCAAAGGGCTCCTGGTACTCTACCCGGGCAGACCATTCCTCACCCACCGACCCCAGATGAGCGCTGCAATGCCATCATGACCAGGAGCGGCAAGATGACTGTTGATCCCCCTGCTCGGGAACCGGAGAGAGAAAGCCCTGTTGCAGCATCTCCAGCGGTTGAACAAGAAGTAGAGAAGGAGGTTGAGGTGCCTGCACCTAACCCGCAACCAGTAGTGAAGGAGTATGTCCCTAAACTCCCTTTCCCTACTCGGTTGCACAAAGACAGGCTGGAGGGAGAGTTCGAGAACTTCATGGCCATGCTTAAGAAGCTGAATGTCCAAGTGCCCTTCCTGGAGGCACTATCGCAAATGGCGAAGTATGCGAAGTTTCTGAAAGAGCTTCTCTCGAAGAAGCAGAAGCTGAGTGAGCTGGCCACTGTGGAGCTCAGCGAGGAGTGCTCGGCTATTCTGCAGAACAAGCTTCCGCAGAAGAAAAAGGACCCAGGTAGTTTTACTATCCCGTGCTCTATTGATAAATTGCATGTAGAGAAGTCCTTGGCGGATTTAGGCGCTAGTATCAATGTTATTCCATATAAATTGTTCATGAAACTAGGCCTAGGTGAACCTCGTGCTACTAGGATGACCCTTCAATTAGCTGACAGATCTGTAGTGCATCCTAGGGGTATAGTGGAAGACCTTCTGGTTAAGGTTGGCAAATTCACATATCCTGTGGATTTTGTTATCCTGGACATCAGTGAGGACACATAAGTGCCTCTTATACTGGGAAGGCCTTTCCTAGCCACCGCCAAGGCTCTCATAGATGTGCATGATGGGACCTTAGTTTTGAGGGATGGCGAGGAGCGAATAACGTTTTCAGTTGCTAACTCTATACCTGCTTCGTTACCTCTGCATGCTGTATCTCACCAGGAGCACGAGTCTGTCGTGTATCCTTCTGTGCTGCCTATTTTGCAGGACCCGCCTCCCACACCGTCGCCGCCACTCCTGACCACTCCATCACCAAAAATACAGATCAAGGAGGAGTGGCGGCCGAAACCGCAGGCAGCTAAGCCTGCTCGAAAGGAAGCCGGAGACCACTACGAGCTGGTCCCGCCCCCACCTTGGCCATCCGAGTATTCACTCGCTTGCATCTTGCCGGATGGCCAAGTCGAGCTGGCAAATGCAGGTGGCCACATTCGTCGCGTACATGGCCACCATTTGAAGCTGTACCTCAAGAGCGATGTGGATCCGCTCTTGAAGGCACCTGATCCTACACTTCCCTGAGCATCCATACTGGCGTCCAGCTAAAAGACGGTAAAGAAGCGCTTGTGGGGAGGCAACCCCACCGAGGTTTGCATTTTCTTACTCTTTTTCCTTTGATTTTGTGTGTTTTTGAGTCTTGAGACGTTGATCCAGAGTCAAGTGTCGTTTTTGAGTGAAAACATGTTGATTTCGGGGCTCCGGCATGTCGCACGGCCAGGACCTCAGCTTGCACGGCCGTGCGCTCAGCCTGGCCTGGCCGTGCGAGCTCTCGGCCAAAAGTGCACGGCCAAAAGCGCATATCGCACTGCCGTGCGCTCGTCCTGGCCTGGCCGTGCGTCTTGCACGGGCATCACATCGCCTCGCACGGCCGTGCGGGTATACCCCCTTGGCCGTGCGAGCTCTCGGCCAAAAGTGCACGGCCAAAAGCGCCAGGTGCACGGCCGTGCGCCTCGGCTCGGCCAGGCCGTGTCGGCCTGCACGGGCAGAAACCACTCTTGCACGGCCGTGCGCCCCTGCCCGTGCAGCCGAGGCACGGCCTATTTATATGGCCTGCACGGCCATTGTGGTCAGAAAATCAAAACCACTCGCCGGAAACCTCTCCCCTCGCCGGAAAACCGCGCAAAACCCACCCTTTTTCGATTTTTTCGGCCACTTTGGGTAATTTTTTCACCAAACCAACAACAAACCCACTCTTTCTACACCCAAAGCGGCCTATCCCTCGAGTTTGAGCGAGTTTGGGCGACGTTTTGTCGCCGGAGGCGATTTCCGGCGAGAATCCGGCGAGGCTCCGACGAGCATTTCCGGCCAGTTTTTCGGCGTTTCGTCGATTCCATTGTCTTCCCCTCATCATCCCCTACACCTCTACTTGAGTCTCCAGGTTTGATTTTGCCCCTAACTATGTTAATTTTGGAGAATTGAGTGTGTAGGGTGTATGTTAGAGAACCTTATTGAATCATGTGATTTGTGTGAAATTGATTGAGGGGAATGCATGGGATGTGATTGAATTATGTTGGGCAAAGTCCCATTTGCTTGTTTGAGCCCTTGTGTGCAAGAATTTGGCCAATTTCATGCTTCACTTAATAGTGCACACAAGGTGTTCGATGAAATGCCTGTTTTCCATGCCATGTTGTGGCCACCGGTTGGGGCCCTTAATGATGTAGTTTGAGGGTGTATTTGCTATGGATGTGAACCTTGAGTTGCCTATTTTCTTGTGAATGTGCACCCCCACCCAGATTATGCTTGATTTACCGAGTTTTGACCCCCGAACTATGGATGAAACCATGGTTAGGCTGCTTTCTGTTCTTAAGTGTGGGTGTGCTTGACCTTTTCTTGGCTCTTTTGGTTCCACTTTGGGTTGTTGTTTTGCAGGGCAATGGCGAAACCTAATCTCCAGCACCCGTTCATCCGGGATCTCAGGAGGGGCCCCACCGCAGAGCGCTTCAAGGCGGTCGCGGAAACCCCGTTTGGGTCCCACCATTGCTGGTCCAAACGGGAGTTTCGGCGACTGCACTGCTACGAGCAGCTTTCCGCCGCGGTCGCCAACACCGCATGGCGCCGTCTGCTCCAGATCTGCGAGACGGTCTACTACGAGCCGGTGTGGGAGTTCTACACGACTTTCAAGCACAATTCCACGACCAGATGCCATGACAGTACAGCCGTCCAATTCAGGCTGGGCGGTGTCCCCGGTCCTTGAGCTACCACGAGCTGGCCGAGGCTCTCGACCTCGACCTCGACGACAGTGACTACGTCACCGAGGTTACTGAGCCACCGGAGGTGGACTTCGGGAGGCTGTACACCAGCCTGGCTCGGCCAGGCCAGACGCGTCCTTTCAAGTCCGGGAGGACGAAGGCATCTACCCTGCAGATCGAGTACCGACTTCTCCACCACCTGCTGGCGAAGTCTTACACTCCTGCATCTGACAGCGCCGGCGCCATCACGAAGAGGCCCCTGTACTTCCTCCATTCGATCCGCCAGCGCCGCCATCCTCTCCACCTGGGTTCGGTGGTGGCCAAGACATTCGAGAAGACGGCCACAGAGCTGAAGAGCCTCCACTGCGCCCCCCTCATCACCCGCCTGGTCACCTTCTTTGGCCTTTCACTGCAGGGGTGCACCGAGGAGGGGGACACCCTCATCTTTGGCAGCGCGACGATCGGGAAGATGCTGCTGTTGGGGAGAGGAACGGTGTTCAGTGGGTCGATGGATTTCCGGAGCCTCCTATCCCCGCGGAGCCCGTACCAGAGGAGGAGGCTGCCGATGAGGTGGATCCCGAGGAGGTGGATGCTGCTGCTGATGCTGCTGATGATCCCCCACAGACTGACTTCCATTTCGGGGGTAGCAGCTCCACTTTCCAGGGCCAGGATTACTTCGCCCAGCAGTTCGAGCAGCTGAGGATCCAGATTCCAGCAGATGCAGTCAGCAGTACGCGGCGATCAGGCCGAGTACCGGAACAGGATGGATGCTTATGACGTGCGGCTGAACACGATCCAGACTCAGCAGGACGTGACTCTCGCCCACATCGAGCGGGAGAAGCGCCGTTCCGGCGCATGCAGGAGGTTCAGCAGCACCTGCTTCAGCTGATTCCGGGCGATCCACCTGTCTGGAGGACTCCCTGGGATGACTCCCCTCCACATGACGGTGCTGCTGCGCTGCTGATGATGATGCGTTCATGAACGACATCGACCTCGACGATCTTGGCGACGAGTAGGCTGTACTCGTTGCCCGTCTCAGTGTGTTTTTTTTTTCATTTTCGACTTTTGTGTGTTTGCTCCATGTGTGCGGAGCTTGGACTTAGTGTCGTTTGTTTTTGGTTTTTCCTTTGTGGTTTGATGTAGCCGTCTGGGCTAACACTTATCCCTAACGCACAGTGTGCTAGTGTGTTTCTGGTGTTCGATTTGTGCAGCATTGTCCACTCCCCGTTCGTTTCTCGCTGACTGGTCCACTTCCAGTCCCCCAGCAGTGTTCTTACCCGGTAACATCGTTCCCCTTATCTTTCCCTCTACTCCATTGAGGGCAATGTCGTGCTTAAGTGTGGGGGGTGCTTTGTATCGGTTGGAATATTTATGATGGTGCTTGGAGCCTAGTCCGCTGTCCGAATCTTACGATTTGAGGGCTCCAAGTACTGCTGTTTGATCATATTGGCACTGTGTTTTGATGGATGAATTGATTGGTTTTCGGATTAATGCATGACAACTTGTTTGCGACTAGGACAACCTATGATGAGGACTGAGATGTGCAGTAGAACGATGTAGGGGTTCAGTTTTTCAACTGTTTGCTTGCCAACTGTGACTTGATCTGACTTGATCTGATTACTTGTTCTTGACAGTCGTTTATGCATCTAGTTCAGGGTATCAGAATGTGAGATAGAGCATATAGGTAGCCATGTGAGATTTGAGCCTGCTCGTTTCTTTCTTGTGCGATAGATCCCTCTTCCATGATGTGTAGCATTCACGTTGTCACTAGCTAAGATGATGGGGGCATAGGATTAGCCCACGCCCAAAACTGACTGTCCTGATGTGTCATATCCCCTAGTCAGCCCCTTTGAGCCGTGTGTTATCCTTTCTTTTGGTCTATAATGAAAAAATCACCCTTGTTGCATCTTTTAGAAGGTTCCACAGAGTGGTTTTTATATATTCTCTGCTGTTTCTGCTAAAGTCTATGTGAGTGTTGGAGGTAGTGCTTAAAAGTTGGGCAGGTGTTTGAAATTATGCAGAAGTGGTGGCTCTCTTAAGAAATGAAAAGAAAAATGAAAGTGAAACAAAGAAAAAATTGAAAGCAAAAGAGAGCCACTACCAAAAATCTGAATAATGCCCAGTAAGTAGTGTTTCTTAGCAGTCTGGCTTGGAAATGCTGATGTTTATGCCTCCTTCGCTCTTGTGCTCTTAAGATATTGAGTAATGCAGAATAGCAGAAAGAAAATACCGGTTGTTTGACTGTGATTGTGTGTTTGGAAAATGTGGAACCTTTTGCTATGAATACTTCCACCACCTAAAAGGCCTTTTCCCCATGTCCAAGACCCTAGCCAGTCATTTGAACCTGTGTCTAAGACCTCCTGATTAGTTAGTGGTGACACCCCATATGTGAACTCTAGCATTTAGAGGCTGCCATCATGGTGAAGAGATGATAGGTATTGAGAGAAATAGCATGCGCATCTTTCGCATCAAATTGTCCTGACCCCACTGGTCGAGAGTGAGTGATTCATTTTCATTTTCTATATGCTCTTGTACCCCGGTGAGGACCTAGATTGCTCGGTCTCTATTCTGATGTCTTGAGTTGGATGCATGAGTTGACTGTTTTGAGTAAGTGGTTGAATCAAGTCTAGGTTGGCCAGTGAACAGAAGGGAGACTCTTCCTTTACTCGATTTGCTGCACTCGAATGTCCTTTGTGGTGGTTGTCCAGGTTGTTATTGAGGTTGTGCATGTATTGATGTTTGAAAACCAGTGCGATTCACGTGTTCTGTGCCTTTATGACTTGTCCCCAATGTTGGTTGATTGAAATATGTAAGCTTACCTAGTGTCTGACTTGGTTTGCTTGGGGACAAGCAAACGGTTAAGTGTGGGGGAGTTTGATAGACCGTCATTTACACATGTTTTTACCCCGTTCTTACACCGTTTGAGGTGTTGATTCTCGTGTTTTAGGCCGATTTCACGCTAGGTTGTGCTTGTTTGTGATTTCAGGTCCTAGTACGTGAATGAAGGCTTAGGAGCGAGTCTGGGGTCGATTGGACGAAGAACGGACGAATGGCGAGGTTTTTGGGAGCTGCACGGGCAGACCAGGGAGGCTGCACGGCCGTGCACGTGCAAGTTGGCCGTGCACCTTGCCGAGGCCACGCACGGGCAGACCCTGAAGATCGCACGGCCGTGCACCCTGGCCGTGCGAGAAGCCTGAGGTCGACTAATGATACGCTGCGTTTTGGAGTGCACGGCCAGAATGGTGATGCACGGCCGTGCACCCTGGCCGTGCGAGTCGGGAAAGCCTGGTTTTAGAGCCTATTCCGAGCCAAGGGGAGAATCGTGTTTTCAGAGCAAAAACAGAGCCCTAGAGAGAGAAAGTGCGAAGAACACACCCTAGAAGCTGTCTTAGAGCTGGATTTCATCGAATCGAGCTTGGAGATCGTCATAGGAGTGGAAATCATCGTCCCGGAGCAGATTATCCTCATCGTTATGAGTATGACTAATCCGATTCTTGTTTCTCTTCTCTCTCTATGGAGTAGAACCCTTCTCTCACTTGGGTATGAAGAACCCTAGTTCCTTGTGTTAGGGATTTGATTGTAATGACTTGGGATGATATTACTGTTTGATTTTAATCGAATGACGCATGTTTAATGAATTGATTTGAGTCTGATCAGCTTTTCTCAATTTCTGCTGCAACCTGAGATAGATAGAATCTGATTAGGTTGTTAGAGCCTCTTCATTCGACAGTAGGAGATTGGCTATACGAGAGTTAGCCAGTTTACTGCTTTGTACTGGTGTTCTTGGTGCCAGTAGTGGAGTTCTGTGTTCATAGCCTCAGCTTTCTATCCCGGTGAAGACTAGTCGTCTGCCGGGTAGTTAGACTGAGAGGGCTTGGTCAGCTTAAGAGATTCCAAGCTACTGTCGGATCTTCCGCAGTCTAATCAACAGTAAATCAACCCAGGGAATTGCAATTGAACCTAACTAGGGGCTAGGGGGACTCAATCCCGAGTGACTCTTGCCTGCTTTAGAAACCGAACAATTTACTGCTTTCTTGTTGCTTTTACTTTTCACAACAATCACTCGAACTAGTTTGCTAGATAATAGAGAATCACGGAGTAAGCAGTAGATCTAGACCCCGGGTTGATAATTAAACTTGCCTGTTACTGCATTCCCGGACTGCGATTACACTTGGTCGCAGTTTGGTGTTGTGTTTTGGCGTGTCATCCACCTCAATCCCCATCTTGGAGATATTATGCCCCAGAACTATGCCTTCGCGAACCATGAAGTGGCACTTCTCCCAACTCAGTGTCAGGTTCGTTTCTTCACACCGTTTAAGGACGAGCTCCAGGTTATTGAGACAGTGAGAGAATGAGTTTCCATAAAATGAGAAATCGTCCATAAACACCTCCATAATCTCGCCGACCAGACGGTCAAAGATGGCGAGCATGCATCGCTGAAAAGTGGCCGGGGCATTGCACAGCCCGAATGGGATCCTCCGGTAGGAAAATGTGCCGAAGGGGCAGGTGAAGGTGGTCTTCGCCTGGTCCTCCGGTGCAATGGGGATCTGGAAATACCCGGACATCCCATCCAGGAAACAGTAGAACTCGTGCCCCGCCAGTCTCTTCAGCATCTGATCAATAAACGGCAGCGGGAAGTGGTCCTTCCGAGTGGCGTCGTTGAGACGCCTATAATCAATGCAGACACGGTACCCAATCACCGTGCGCATCAGGATGAGCTCATTCTTCTCGTTAGGCACCACGGTCATCCCACCCTTTTTGGGTACCACCTGGGTGGGACTGACCCACTCGCTGTCGGAAATGGCAAAGATGATCCCCGCGTCCATCAACTTCACGATCTCCGCCCGAACCACAGCCTCCAGGTTCGGTGTTAGTCTTCTCTGCAGCTGCCTCACTGGCCGCATCTCATCCTCCAACAGTATCCGGTGGAGCAGAAGGAGGGGCTGATCCCCCGGATATCTGTGATCCTCCATGATAGGGCTCGCTCGTGCAGCTTCAGCAAGGCCACCAGTCTGTCCTTCTTCTCAGGTGTGAGGATCGAGCTGATGATGACTGGCAACTTATTCCCCTCCCGGAGAAATGCATACTCCAAATGAGGAGGGAGGGGCTTTAGCTCCAGCTCTGGTGGTTCCTCCAAGGAGGTAGTGATGCGGGGTGAGGATGAGATCGGTTTGAACAGTCTGTCGCCCTCCAGGAATGGGCCACTCTCCAACGCGGCT
Source organism: Linum tenue (assembly GCA_946122785.1). Classification (NCBI taxonomy): domain Eukaryota; kingdom Viridiplantae; phylum Streptophyta; class Magnoliopsida; order Malpighiales; family Linaceae; genus Linum; species Linum tenue. Next base: position 1,491,149 of record CAMGYJ010000007.1, read on the forward strand.
AACTACTCCGCCAGCTGCGGCTCCTGCGATGCTTGCTCACCTAGCAAAATACAACACTCAAGAGTATCGTCAGTACCCGCACTCGTTCTAGCGAGTGCGGTCTCAAAATCAGCAAGCACATCACAGTAATCTATGTCATCATGAAAATGAGAGTGTTTCCCATTCTCAGACACAGAAAAAGTAGTCTGTTCATCACCAGCACGCAGGATCAATTTATCATTATGCACATCAATAAGCGCCTTGGCGGTAGCGAGAAACGGTCTACCCAAAATCAAAGGTACATCTACATCCTCATTTATATCCAGAATAACAAAGTCAACAGGATATGTGAATGCACCTACATTAACAAGTATCCTTAATGATACCCCTAGGATGCACAATAGAACGGTCAGCTAACTGAATGCTCATCCTAGTAGCTCTATGTTCACCTAGGTCTAGCTTTTTAAACAATTTGTAGGGCATGACATTTATGCTAGCGCCTAGGTCCGCCAAGGACTTTCCTACATGCATGCTGCCAATAACAAGAGGGATAGTGAAACTCCCTTGGTCTTTATGCTTCTCGGGCAGCTTGTTCTGCAGGATAGCAGAACACTCCTTGCTCAACATCACCGTCGAAAGATCTTCGACAGTGCCTCCACGAACGGCATGCTGATGTTGACCTGCTTCAACATTGCCATGAATTTGGCAAACTCATTCTCCAGCTTGGGAGCAGGTGCTTTTTTATTTTTCCTCACTTCTGCATTGTCGGCTGGAAGTGTTGAAGCAGGTAGTGGCTCGTTCTGCCTGGGCTGGGCAGGAGCACAGATGTGGTCTTGCCACTCCTGGTAGTGATGGCATCCAGTTGCTGGTGAGGCTCACGAGGGTTCGGAATTGTGGTGGCAGGCAGAGTCCCTGGTGCCCTTGTAGTGTTTTGGCGAGCTATGCCACCAATCTAATTTTGTAAATCTTTCAAAATGGCACCTTGGTTCCTCTGGCCTGCCTCCAGTGAGGCTATGTTCTGGTCCATCCTCGTAAAATTCGCCTGGCTGGTGGTCATGAATGCCTGCAAAATATTTTTCAGTTCCGTCATCTGATTATCTGGAGCTGCAGCTGCTGGAGGCTGGGCATACTGACGTTGGGGCTGCTGGAATTGCTGCCCCTGCCTAGGCTGGTAAGGCTGCTGCTGTGGAACTGGCCCCTGTCTAGCCTGATAAGGCTGCCTCTGCTGAAAACCACCCGCTGGTGCTGGGAAACCAGGTGGTTTAGTGGTGTTGCTATTCCAAGCAAAGTTGGGATGCTAGCGCCACCCCTCATTATATGTATTGCTGTATGGATCAAGGCGCCGAGCATTGGCGATGAAGTCCAACTGCTCTTGGGGAGTAGAAGACTCCCGCATAGCCTGGCAGTCTTCCACCAGATGATTCAGGCTCTCACACTACTGACATTGAGCTACTGGAGGTAAAGCCGAACCTCTACCCGGAATAAGACTGTTGGGCTGCTTCAATGTCTGCACTAACTCAGCCACCTCCCTCTCTAGCCTAGACCTGACCTCCATGGCGTGCACACCACGGTCCCGGGAATTCCTGCCTCTCCTGCTCTGCCCCCATAAATGATCTCTGGCAGCCAAAGTACTGATCATCTGGTTCAGTTCGGGTGGAGTCTTAGTAAGAATATCCCCTCCTGGGCATAGAGACTCAATCACCCTATGGCTTTCCGGGGAGAGAGCACTATAGAAGTTCCCCACGGTGAATGCATCACCGAAGCCATGATGGGGACACTGCTAGAAAAATCCCATGTACCGCTCCCATGCATCACGAAGTGACTCGTCTGGCTCCTGGCGGAAGTGAGTGATCTCCCGCTGGATCTCTGTGGTCTTCGATGCCGGATAGTACCTGTGCACGAACTTGTTGGCCAGATCGTCCCAAGAAGTGATGGACAATGGGGGCTGGGTCTCCAACCACCTCTTAGCATGCCCCGCCAGAGAATGGGGGAAGAGGTGAAGGCGGATCGCATCATCGGGTACACCGTCCTTCTTTCTCCCTCCAAGCCCTTGTTAGTTCTCATTCCAACATCCCTGTCTGCCTCTCCCGCTGTGGTTTTTCCTGTATTAGTCGTTGTGGTATGCTTTTCAACTTTCTTTGTCCCTTTCTTCTCCTCGATGAAGTCTTTCTATTCTTGGGTGACAATATGATCATCAACCTCCTCATCCTCAGTTTCGACTTCCTTATCAGCCTCATTTTCTAGCACATTAAACCTTGACCTTAATGCCTCAGTAGTTGTTGTGTCTTCCTTTCCTTTATTTGCCTTCCCTGCTTTCTGGATATTCTGCTGCTATGGCTTTCTTCGATTTCTGGTCACGAGCATCCATGGCCAGAAATCCTCAAGAAGCTCGCGAACTCTTGTCTTGATCCTATATGTTGAGATAAGCCTCTTCCTCAAGTCTATCTCCACACAAATACGAGCATAGTTTCCCCTTGATCCATTTGTCTTATTGTAATCTATCTTTTCTACTCTCCCCAATCAATCCCCAATATCATATAGAATCTCTTCATCAAAATAGGCAAGGGGAGGCGAGGGAGCCTGGCCCAAACCAACACATGACTAATCGAATCGAAATCCGGATCAAAATCAATCCTCCATGGCTCAGCTTCGATGTAATGATCTTCGATATTCCAAGGTCCCCCGTACAAGGCACGATCATGGTCAAGTTGAGAATCAAAAATCGCTTGGAAATAACCATTTCCAATGTTGCCAATTTTGATCCCCCCAGATCTCGCCCACATTTTCTGCACTCTTATGTGAATGATATCAAAAGGAAAGGTCTTACCAAGAACACGGAAGGTGATAACTCTTTTCCATCTATTCCTGACTCTCGCGTCTGTGCTTTTCTTGATCCTGATTGTTGGGCATTCGGGGTCATCCTCAACATCTTCTCCTTCCGATTCACCAGACATCAATTCATCACCTTGAGGAATTTCAGCAGGGGGTTCATTCCCAAGGAACGAATCTTTGTAGGAGACTTTCATCCTCCCCTGCCCGTTGCTAGCCGATATCGATTTTGTGGCTAGCCCTTCCTCACCGTTGCTAACCGTTTCCATTTCCACATCTTTACCCTGATGTTGTTCTCCAACCCTAGTTGTGACGATGGCGATTTCCATTCCACCTTACTCTGAGAAGTCTCCGCTCGTGCTTGCCTTCACCTTCTTGCTTGGTTGGATCGGCGTCAGCGGCGGAGATCCATCCGGCTGCGGAGATCCGTCCTGCGGCTTTAAGCAGTGGTCCGCCTTCGCTGTGGGAGGCACACACCCAATGGTCATCCAGAAAAAACAACGAGAAAACTAGGAGAGAGGGGAGAGCTTTTTCTCTCTCTATGCTTCTAACATCATATCAACCATGAGCGCAACCAAATCTCTGGGCAGATTATAAGACTATACAAAAAGAAAAAACACCCTCTTCTAACACTTATAGAATAAAACCCATAAAATCAAGATGATATGAGATTTATGGATGTTGATGATGACACAGTTATATAACAGTTATATTCTACTTTTTAAAGGAAATATGAAGTCCATATAATGTAAGTCAAATCTAAGAAATAGATATGCATAATTGTTATATAATAGTTATATTTCCCAAAACTATTGGATAACAATCATCTGAGAAACTTCTCATCTATGCCCCACCTTTTGAACTAATTTTAACTGTCTTACAGTTAAACTATCTTTTAATATTGGACTCCTCTAATGAGATCGTGGTAGCAGGGAGTCCGCCGCCTGTAGAGGCACTGGTGTTTACATCCCTCTCCCGCCTCCCGATTCCGCGTCAACACCACCAGTATTTTCATGCATTATCAATGAAGGATAGAGGAAGTAGCCAAATTAAGTAGTACCTAACCATAAAAAATAAATCTATATCACCCTTATCTATAAAAAAATTTGGACTCATACCCAAAATTATAAACCCCAACCTTAAACCGCTAAACTCTAAACCCTTGAAATCAAAGTATATCGTGAATGATTTTTGTGCAAATTCACGTGTTTTCTTGTCCATCGTATCACATGTGACAATTGACATAGTTTTGACACGAATCGCATGCATGAAAATTATGAGGCGAGAGAATTCAATGCACCCAAAAATGTTAGTGCACTATATATATATATATATATATATGTCAAAGGCTAGCGTATGCCTGCCATACGCTATACGCCTGTGTTCATACCTCATAATAAATTATTAAATATAATTAAATTAATTTCAAACAATAATTATAATTATAACCAAATCCATTGATTAATTTTTGTATACACTTTAATCCCACGATTCTTATCCTTCATTATTTCTAAGCTTAGGGATTTGCTCCAGGCCATGTTCACGATTCTACCTCTCTGCAAAAACCTAATACAACAGATCACCTATGCATTTTTAAGAAACTGTTCATCATTTAATCACAAATCATTCTTATGATAGCATGCCCCCTATAGAAATACATGTGTTGCCTCCACAATCCTCATCGACAATAACAACTCCAACCCAACACATTCCAGTGATGGCTATTGGACCCATCGAGAAGAGCGAATCATTCCAGAATCTTGATTCCTTTATAGCAAGGCCATAATACAGATCTTTGTATCTTTAATGAATATTCAGGTTTTTGGGTTAGTAAAACACTCTCTCTCCTTTTCACCACCAGCGGGAATCCAAAGCAAAGGCTGATCCGTTACTATTTCGATATTTCCTTATTGAGAACTATCGGGCTGCGCTCGGCAACAATTTCGTCATCAGAAGAGAGAGCCATTAAACAAGACTGGGACGCTAATCTGTTTATTGCAAGACCGTAACATCGATCTTCGAATCTTTTTTTTTTTTACAAGTTTTTCTTCCACCGGTTGTCGGTAGGGAAGAGATGTCCGATCTGCCGATGTTTAATTAAGAAAGTAGGAAAAGCAGGACTAGGAAGGTTTGCGGGAATGTAGTATATAAAAATAGAGCGAATCTTATTGTAATTACAACTGTCAGTAATAATTAATTTAATTTAATTCAAATTAATTAATGAATGTGAACACAGGTGTATAGCGTACGTCAGGTGTATGCTAGCCTGGACCATATATATTAAAAAATTACACCAGCGGCGACAGTAACCCAGCGATGATCTTCTTCAACTCCCCGCCCCCAAATCTCGTCCAGCCCGATGATTCACCTCCCCGCCGATGAGGACCACTGACAGATTCACCTTCCCGGCAGTTCCCAGGATCTCCTACACCTCGACAATGTATTTGTTGTCCGCCGATTCGCTCGTCGATCCGGACTTGAAACTGGCAAAGGATCGATCTGACGGTGTAGCAGTCGTCGAACCTCCGCCGCACGACGTGGAGGCCGGTGAAGTAGAGGATGACGCAGTCCTACTGCTGTGCATTCTTCAGTTGCAGGAATTCGGTTATATACCGTCGCACAAGAAATAATATCTTCCTCCACTGTCAAATAACTCCAATTATTCAAACCCGCATTTTCGAGCCGGACCGTGGCGGCAAAATCGGAATCGACTCCACCGCTCCTCCGTCCATCTCGCCGACGCCTTCAATTTTCACCGCGTCTGGGCGCCTTGCAATATTGCACCCACCGGAACACACAAATCGATCAGACGACCGGCCGGTGACAATAGTTCGGATCGAAGCGCTTGAGCAGGGGACGAATATTCCTCGAATATGTTGTTGTTGCAGCCTATCTCCCGAAGGGATCTGCTGACCTCGTCGATGAGGAAGTTAAGGACGACCTTGGCTCCTTGGAAGGACAGCGCTGCCTGGTCGTACGCCATCGCCGCCGCCTTTGCCGTCTTGAACGTCCCAAGCCACACCCTCATCTCGTGCTGCGTCGAATCCCTTATCTCTGTCGCGTACTTCCCCATGGCCGCCTCCTCACCCCTCCGTATGTCACCTCCTTATTACCGCCGCCACCTGCTGCTTTCTTACTACGGGAGGAGTCGGCTTCCTTCGCCGCCGGTGACGGAGCCGCCTCGTGGGAATTTCATCTCATTATGAGATCTGCAGAGGAGGAGGAAGGTGAGTTGCTGGGTGGGAAGAGCTTCCTTTCTTCGTCTGCCTAGTGGATTTGGGGAGGAGGAGAAAGAGCTGCATGAGAGAAGTAGTAGTAGTAATAATTTTGCTCCCCCAGTCGATCGGAACTGTTGTCATCGGCCGTCGTCGATCAATTTGTGTGTTCCGGATGGTGCGATATTGCAGAGGCGTCGGTAGTCCGTAGTCCTTATCGGCGGGAGGTGAATCGTCGGGCTGGACGAGATTTGGGGCGGGCAGTTGAAGAAGATCATCATTGGGTTGCTGCCGCCGCGGTGTACTTTTTTAATATATATGGGCAGTTCTACGGTACCCAGAGTGAAATCCGGGGTACCACATACCTTGAGTAATAAAACGCTATCCAAAACTTGAATTGACTGATCTTTCGGACATGATACTATACTCTAACCCTTAAAGATCAACATCTAGCTCTTAATTCTCTAAATCTTATACCCCAAGATCAATTTAATTAGAAACAATAATCGACGGTTATGATTCGTCCAAATATAGGCAAAAAAACCAATGCACCATCTTAGGGTTTATAGTTATAATTTAGATAATTAGGACCTAGGGTTCACTCGTTAAGGGTTAGGGTATAGTATCATGCCCAAAATCCTGCTAATTTGAGGTCTCGATAGTGTTTCATACTCAAGGTATGCGCTAGTCCGGATTTCACCCGGGGTACCGTAGAAGGCACCATATTATTAGTAGGGCTGGGAAACGGTGCGGTCTGGTCCAGACCAGACCATATATACGGTCTACGGTCCAGACCGAGAGGCTAAAGTATAGACCACAGACCAGACCACAGACTATACGGTCTGGTCCAGACCACGCCTGTGCGATCTGGTCTGGTCCAGATAAACCACACTCAACAAAAAATGAATAATTTGTTTAGTCAACCACACAAAAAATTGAACCAATAACCAAGAAAAATATTTGTTATTTGCCTTAAAACATTAATCCTAACATGCATGAATAATTTTGATACTCTAAATCTTAGTACATAACAAAGATACAAAGTAAAAGCATCTCAGCTTGCACCATAATGTCATAAACATTAACATAATGTCATATGGAGACACGATTATCTCTACTCTGTGGTTAAATGTGGTTGTGAATGAAGGAGGGAAGAGATTCACAAAATTAAGGTTGAGACTTAGGTGTCGTTGTGGGAGTTTGGAGAGGGTCAAATGGGCTGTTAACACGTATTGACAAGTCAGTTGGGTCTACGGTTTGGTCCGGTAAACCGCGGTCTAGACCAGACCGGACCAAGAGATCAAATCATAAAATAATACAGACCATGGACCAGACCATACTTCACGGTCTACGATCCGAACCAAACTGTGCGGTACAGTTTGGACCATGGTTTTTCTAATGGTCTGGTCTATTTTCCCAGCCCTATATTAGGGTTGGGAATCGGTTTCAGTTTTCCGGTCAAACGGGAAATCGGCCAGTTTAAACCATCTCGGTTGTAACCGGAAACCGGATACAACCCAGTCCAATCCGGATTCCAGTTTCGAGTATTTGGAGAAAACCGTACCAGGTAGAACCCAGTTAAAACCGAGAAACTGGGACCAGCCTGCCTTGCACCAAGCCCAGCTTTGAAGCCCAAATCCCCTCTCAAAATCTCAGCCCAGCACAAAACAAAAGCCCAGATACACAAAAACCCTAATCGTCATGGCCACCCAGTCCCTCTATCCCTTCTCCTCTGTCTCCAGTCGCCTCGCGATTCCACTCCTCTACTCTCGAGGAAGAAGTCGACTGGCGGCCGAAATCGCCTCTAACCATCGAATCAGCCGCCGACTCTCCTCTCCTCCCTGATGGCACCGAGATGCCCCTTCTGTTCATGGCCACGATCTCCTCAGGCGACAACGACAGCGCGAAGGCGATGGTGATTTCAGAGTTGAAACAACTCCCGATCTGGGCCACAAACCAGTGTTGGACCTCTCTCTCACCGGCGATGCGGCGGAAGCGAGCAATTGATCTTTCTTGACCTCCTATGTTGAGGACTTGAATGGCGGTGGACGGTGGTGGTGCATGCAGGGATGGTCGCACTTCTGCAGCGGCGAGGGAGGTGAGAAGATGAAGAAGCGAAGGTGAAGGATGGATGAAAATCGGAGCTAGGGATTAGGGGTATTTTTTTTGAAGAGAGCGGCGGCGTAGATTTTGGGGGAATTGGGATAGGTATTGTTTGAGTGTGTGACTGTGTGCCGAGTGGGAGGTGAGGGGAATTCCTTTTAATCCAATTTAAACGGCATCATTTTTTTTATCAGAAACGGCAGCGTTTTTTGGGAGGGAATAAATATATCCAGTTTTTGGTTAAAACCGGACCAAACCGTATTACATTCAGTCCGGTTTGGTTAAACCGGGTAACAATCCAATCCCGTCTTCGGCGTGGGATTGTCGAATACGGTTTCAAAAAACTGGGTCAATCCAGTCCGTTTTAAATCGAACCGGACTGTTTCCCAGCCCTAATAATATATATGAAATCTAGAGTACTGCATACTTGAGTATGAAACTGCTATACAGACCTTGAATTGACAGATCTTTCGAACATGATACTAAACCATATGTATGGTGATTCTACGGTGCCTAGGGCAAAATCTGGGGCATGTCGACCTTGGGTGATCTTCACCATTCATTTCACCTCGACAGTCCTTGTTAGGTTTCGGTAAATCTTTAACAAATAATTAATCAAATTACAAAAAGCTTACGTGGTAAGACATTTTCATTCACGTCCAACTAAACTGCACCCGATTAAATAATATGGATTAAGAGTTTGAACCCATTTCGGTAGGCCCATTGCCGCCCTAACCAATTTTTTTCGTCTCCCTTCCACGATCCCTTGTTATTTTTCAAGGAGACATCGCTTCCCAGTTCGAAGATATTAATATAACCTCTTTAGAACTTCTATAAACTCATAAAATATTTAAAGCCTTTTAATGATAGGTTTAGTGAGTAGGTTGGGCAGTCTGTGGGCTGGTCAAGTGTTTTTTTCGGGTAAAAAAACAAAAATGATCATATGCAGTTGGAGTTGAAATTAATCATTTTTTCGTGGATGACGATGGATGTAGTTTTAAGGAGCATGATGTTAGTGATAATAATGACAACTATGGTGATGGCAGTGATTAGATGATAAGACTTGGATGCAAATTTTGGTTGATGGCCAGACGTAGTCGATCAAGATTTTTGGGACGTAGTGATGTTGAGAATTTAGAAATTTCATATTGACTATGAGTTGTGGTTCATGCTAGTCTATAATTTAACTTTTTTTTCCTATGTTTATGAACTTCTTGTTCTGAGTTAGACTTTACTCGAGTTCAAGAGCTTTTCCAATTTGCTTATGTTTATAAATCCAAAAATTTCATAGACATTTAAAGTTTCATGATGTTTGTATTTAACAAAATATAAGTCGAATTGGAGAAGATTTATGATAATTTTAATGATTCATATAAATTTACGCTTTTACGTTTATGTTTGAACCCACCATTTCGCTTATATATGAAAACTATAGTTTAACTACATTAGTTGTAAAAGACAAGTGTTAGTTTATGAGTTGATTCTTTCGTAATTTTGATAATATTGATTTGAGTAGGTTATGACCCGATGATACTTATTGCTCTAATTGGCAAGGAATGTTGATAATAGTTTTTTTTATTATAGAACATAACTGTTTCATAAAATAAAAAAGAATAAAAGCCACACTAAACTATTGAGACAAAAAGTTAAATTTGGAGTTTTTGAAATTTTAGTCTCTCCAATAATTAAAATACATTTTAAGGAAGTAAAATGCTAAATATATCACAAAATTTGTGGATGTCTAATCTATCACTCCGAACCGAAAATAAGAGATCGCATCTGCTGTCTCATCTAACCGTCTGAAATCCCACCACGTGTTTCAAACTCCAGATCTTCGCCGTCCTCGCCAGCTCACGGCGGTCAGTATTTCGGGCAGCCGATGACGAGTTGGAAATTTAAATACACGGTCCAGATCTTGCCCATCATCTTTCCGGGCAGATCTCCTTGCCTTTAAGAACGAGGCTGCCCTTCCTATCCTCTTCGCTCTTATCAGGGAAAAGATCCCCAATTCCCAATCTTCTCCCTCGTTCCCCTTTCCCCGAAACCCTAGTTGGTTCGGTCTCTCTCTCTCTATCTCTCTCTCTCTGTCTCTCTTGGTCGATCTATCCTCCCGGCGGGATTGTTCCCTCCGACCTACACCTTTCGTCCGGCGCGTTGGGTATCGAACCTAGGAGGCGCGTGGCGTTCACGCTCAATGTGATCCATGTGTTCTTGGTCACCTGAATTGGGAGACCTCCGCCGCCGGGCTGTCCCGGGACTCTACCGGACTCATGGCGTCAGCTCTGCTAGCTAATCGGAACGAACCCAACTGGATTCAGCCACAGCCGGCCGGCGGTGCGAAACCTATGGGCAAATATCCTTTCTCTAATTCTAACAACCCTAACCCTAAATTCTCAAAGAAGCGGCACCTTCAGGCTCTACCCTTGGCAGATCTAGATGAATCTCCGGCGTTTGCGCAGTCTGCTGCTTCTGACGACGCTTCTTCGATAAATCGGAGACCTGTTGATTTGAACACGGGGGGATACGTTACTTTCAACATCTCTTCCTATACGAAGAAGGAGCTGTTGGAGCTGAAGGATCGATTGGTGGGTGAGCTGGAGCAGATTCGTCAATTTAAGAGCCGGATCGACCTGTCGACTGACTATCAGATCAGATCCAGCTCAAATTTCCACAACAAGAAACTAGTTGGTGGCCCAAACAACAAGAAGATATTGGGAAACAAGAGGCCTTTCTCTGCTACCAATTCGAGTTTTGGGGTTCAAGATTTCAAGAGATCGCAACACCCAGATAACTCGCAATTGATGAAGAATTGCGGCCAGATCCTGTCCAAATTGATGAAGCACAAGTTCGGACATATCTTCAATGTTCCGGTGGACGTTGTTGGAATGCAGCTTCACGATTACCTCGACATAATAAAAGTTCCCATGGATCTGGGTACGGTGAGAAAGAAGTTGAGGAAAAACCTCTATGACTCGCCGCCGGATTTTGCTGCAGATGTGAGACTGACCTTCAACAATGCGATGAGGTACAATCCTAAAGGTCACGATGTACATAATATTGCTGGTCAGTTACTTGACAGATTTGAAGAGTTGTTCAGACCCATCAAGGACTCGCTTGTTGATGAAGAGATCCAGGAAGAGGAAGAGCACGTGCAAGAAGCAAGCGAGTTCATGGGATCACAACCACGGGGATTGGTGGAGACGCAAAGAGTATCGAAAGACCAAGGGGTTGTGATGCAAGAGATGGTCAAGTCCGAGCAAATTGGGAACTTTGTGGCTCCTCAAGCTTCTAGTTTGAGCCAAAACCCTAACCCTCAGTCGACTTCACAGTTGCCTGTCAGGACTCCATCACCACGGCGGGTTCCACCAGTGAAGCCTGTAAAGCTTCCGAAGCCAAAGGCGAAAGACCCTAATAAGAGGGCGATGAACCTGGAAGAGAAACATAAATTGGGCGTAGGATTGCAGAATTTGCCTCAGGAGAAGATGGAGCAAGTTGTGCAAATAATAAAGAGGAGGAATGGCAATTTGAGGCAAGATGGGGATGAGATTGAGCTTGACATTGAAGCAGTTGATACAGAGACTCTGTGGGAGCTTGATCGATTTGTGACCAATTACAAGAAAATGGCGAGCAAGCAGAGGCGTCAAGCATTAATGGGTGTCATATTGGGGCTCCTGCAACGAGTGAAGGCAACAAGGTACTTTGGTGGTTCATTTTTCAATCATAATTTCAATTGGGTTTGTGCTTTTATTCGGATTATTCTTTTCGGTGCATTGTCTAATGGGGGCTTTGGTTTGGTTTTGTCGTGGGGATAGGATTTGCCTGGTATTGAGAGAATGGACATTGTAAATGAGGTGAAGAAGCCAAAGAAAGGTGATGCAGGCGAGGAAGATGTGGATATAGGGGATGAAATGCCAATGAGCAGCTTTCCGCCGGTGGAGATTGAGAAGGACAATGGGCGTGCAAGTAGCAGTTCTGGTAGCTCCAGTAGTTCCAGCGACGATTCTTCTTCCTCCAGTGGTATAACCCGACTCGTGTGATTCGGGGGGGTGGACAAATCTTGCGTGTCTGAAAATACTGACTGATTTGAATATGCAGATTCCGACTCGGGGAGCTCTTCCGGGAGTGATTCAGAGGATGCAACTCATAGTGGCACTAACCCAATGTGGATGAGAATTCGGGATCACAGGTTCCTCGAGGCAGGGGCACGGGGTGTGGAAGATCCTGGAGCTGCCGCCTTGCACATTGATGAATGAAAGAAGCGAGGTATGATAACTGCAGGTCCTCCTGATGATGTATTGGTCGGCATTAGAAACGATATGGTGTAGTAATTTGATGAACGGAATGTGTGTATTGTAACAGGTTTGTAGGAGCGGTGGGTGGAACAAATTTAAGCTGGGCACGCTAAAGGAAGGTGGATCAATACTTGTGTGTATGAAGGGAGGTCGAGCTGCTAGCAAAAGGGAAACGGAGGCGGAAGCTAAAAGTAGCAGTGGCTGGCTGGTTTAAGTTAAAAGGGTAGGAAGAATAGAGTGAGAAGGTTCTGTTTCTGTGTTTTTTGTCCCCTTCTTTTTCTTGTAGTTGGTAGAGTAAGGAGAAATAGTAGTGGTGGTGATGATTGGGTGTTTGGCTAGAGGTGGGAGATAGGGGACTGACTTAGTTCAGAATTACGGTTTGTACTCGTTACTGCAACACTTGGAATACAAATTAACCCGCAGTTAGCTTGTTGCAACAGAGTGCCTGTTGATTATCCATTTTGGGTGTGTTGAAGGGTATAAAAAGATTAACGGAGGGAGACGGCAGTGCTATCGCCTATCGCTATGCAATGTTAATGATTAATGCTAGCTAGTTATTATATAGCGAAGGAATCAGATTGAATCTTGAATGCTCTTCCGCTGCAGCTTCTTCCGCTTCATCCATCTATTTCTTTCATACATTACATATTCCTCCCTATTTCCTCCTATGAATGATAGTTTCCTTGGTGGCAATTGAGAATAATATCTTCCAACGACTTAGAACGCACTACCAAGTCTTTTGATTGCGCGATAGCAACAGCTAGTTGAAGTTGGGGTTCGTTTATTTTTGGGTAGAAAAAAACGACCCCTCCCTCCACCACCCCATCAAGCAAAGCAAGCATCACCCTTTTGTTGACAAGGTCAAAGAAAAGGTGAAATTGGCCCAACATATTGTCTGCGTACGATGATGTTACTCGACCACCACTGCTGATGTAAACATATCAAGAGCACTCGCCCGAGTTACAGAAGAATAAAAATACGACATACACAACTGCTACTCCCATGAACATAACCAGAAGTTCAAAGGGCCAAGAAACAACTCAGTAACCTACCAGTGTGATTCTCCCACTATGTTCTACTCGCTCGCTAATAAGAAAAGGAAATCACGTCGAACCAAAAACACCAAACAGGATACGATCAAAACTTTCGAAACATAATCTGCACTGGCAAACAGCCCCGACTCAAGCTGAATCCTTGACTTTTGTTGCTGCTTCCATTCTTGAAGTGAGGAACAGCTCGCCC